>JANCMA020040491.1:0-16418 GCA_024336925.2 Zoanthus solanderi
AGTGTTAGGCGTAACGATAAGTAACACACTTCAATGGAACTGCCATGTCTCTGAAATAATTAAGAAAGCTAATAAGCAGATGTATTTTTTGATTTTACTCAAGCGCGCTAAAGTTCCAGCAAGCGATATTGTCAGCTTTTATACTACTTGTATTAGACCCGTATTGGAATATTGTGCCCCTCTCTATCATATTGCACTGCCAGACTACCTATGTAAGGACAAAGAACGGGTTCAAAAACGCGTTCTTTCTATAATATCTCCCGCACTTTCTTATCAGGACTCATTACAATCGTTTAAGATAAATACTTTAAAGGTTAGACGTAGTAATCGCTGCCAGAATATGGCAAGCCGTTACTGCCAAAAATCATCCAGTTTTCTAAACCTGTCAAAAATACCAAACTACATATCGAGATATTCATACAAGTGGTCCAGTTTCCATACAGGGTATTCAGTTTCACACTTTTTCTATCGAGATGCCCATACAATATGTCCAGTTTTCAATACAAGGGACTCAGTTTCACACTTTTCCTATCGAGATCTCGACGAAAACTCGACGAAAACTCGACGAGATGAAGAAATCTCGACCAAAACTCGACGAGATTTTAAGCACCAAAGGGAACCCATTTCTGTTTTATTTTTCTCTTGGGAAAGAACCGGGTACGATTTTGATAACACGTGCGACACACAAAGACCTTTGTATCAAATATTTCCCGCTGTTTTATGTGCTGCATGTAAAAATGAATCCGGTTATCCGCAAACTTTTGGACAATATTAACTCTCTTGCTAGAGAAATCGAAGGTAAAAGCGAAAGAGCTTACGGCTAATGTTAAATGTGCCAGGTTCAACTTCAAGCCAAACGTGGGCTGGTTATGAAACTTCGCAAACTACAAAGAAGATTACAATGCTGCTTTGTTTCATATTGTGTGCAGGGTCACGATTATGATCTTTTGTTCTAGGTGTGATGACTTGTTAGACCATTGGCCGTTTGCTCATTTACATCTCAAAGCCTTTTGTAATTTGTGCAGGGTCAACGTCATATAACAATAGGGAAAGAGAGGACGAAAACATAGAATAAAGAAAGCCGCCAAGTTTCCTAACCATTTCATTTTAATAACTATGGCCTGAGAAACCATTCTGTTATCGAAAATACTTTTCATGTTAGGAACGATAAAGAGAACAGACACTTAAATTAGTTTTTCAGTTTAATTTACCTCTTGTTACAAATTTGTCACATGAGCCATCAAAAATGTTGAGGTCATCAACAGCGATGTCTCCTTCGGCACCAGGCCCAATCACACCCTCCAGCTCAATCTATCATGATAATGTAACAAGGTATTATTACAAGAAGTACAAGAACTTAAACCTCGCCTTTCTGTCAAATCAAAGCTGTTAGAGTGGTCTGGTTAGGAAATTTAGCAAACTACAAAGATTACAATGATTTTTTGTTTCATGTTGTGTGCACTGCCACGGTTAGGATCTTTTGTTCTTGGTGTGATGTTTCATTAGTCTATTGGCCGTTTGCTCATTTACATCTGAAAACTAACATCTCTTTTTGTTATCTGTGCACTGTCAACGTCATATTTCAGTAGGGAAAAGGAGAACTAAAACATATAACAAAGAAAGTTTCCTAACCAGTCGACCGACTCAACTAACTGTTGTTAAATCTATGAAGACATTCACAAACTTCTTATAAACAGATCTATTTCTTTTTGTAACAACCACGTGAACATTGCTTTATCACTTGATCCAATCTTTATTCAATACATCTTTAGGATAGTTCACTGAGCTGACGGTAATGCTGTTATACTGTATACAAAAACTCTCTGGATTCAGTGAACAAAATAAAGGAATGTTATATAAGTTCCTTTTAAGCTACTGGTGAGTTCCCAGCGTGTTAGTTTTAAGTTATTTTGCGAAACAAATATGAATGCTGCAATTATTGCATGCGTAACGTTCAATTTGGGGTTTTCAGAGACTGATTGATGTTTATATTTTATCAAAGTGGTATCTTATGGTATTTTATTCACATTCCCAACGAACACCTTATCCTCTTTAGATAGATTATTCCTGTTCCTGCTGCCGTGGATCAAAATGGCCAAATTTATACTAGAGACAAAGTATCAGTCTAGACGGGTAATTCTTCTAAGTATAAATCTGAAGACGGTTTCTTTCCATGAAAGTCTACTTCCAATCTTCATTTTACTCTGGATGTGTTTCCACTCCCGTTTGAACCATTTGTACTTCGATCTTAACTGTTCAACTGTAAACTCTTTGACTTCAATATCTCTCGACTCACATTCCTTCTTCAATGCTTCTTGAATTTCTTCAAATATCTTTACGTTTTACAACTTCTTTAACGCCAAACATTTCAGCATCGTAGCCCCCCAACGGTGTGATTACTTCCTCTATAGATTGGATAACTTTCGTGAAGATGTCCGTTTCTTGATCTGTCCTAGTCAACTTCTTGTCTGTTTTCCCTTTCCTTTTGGTAATTACTTTTAAGGAAGCAGACTCCTTTCCGGACGCTAACTTAAAATCCCAGGAAACTTTGCGAAAATATAAAGACCAGTCCCTCTCATGAGGAAACTTCATCAAAAAATTGTCTACATGCAGTACATGTTTTGTTTAGATGTAAATTTAGAGATGGATAGTCCGTCTAAGACGAATCAGTCTCCGACGAATTTTTCTCCATAATTCGTATCCGCACCAAATTTATACTAGAGACAGATTATTCGTCTAGACGGATAACCCGTCTCTAGTGTAAATTCGGCTAATGCATGTCACGCAAAAAATAACAAAGTTCAGAACCCAATCGTCTCAGAGATTGTCTTATTCGGCAACGAATCAAAATGTAGATCTTTGAGTGTTCGGCTCAGAGCGGACGTGTACTATAAAAGGATAATAATTGCTCTTTTAACTCATTAAGCCAAGATTCCCGTAAACATGAGATTATCTGTTTATACCAGTTTGAGTTTTCTGCAGTATTTCGGCTTTTATTTTGATTATTGTATTATTTGTTGCTTCTCAATCAAGATTTGTGAGCGAATACAAACTTTGGACCTTAAAATAGAAGATGAAACCTGCCTAGAACATCTAAGACACAAATCATAACCTTGTCTTACTTCAAAGTTACAGCGCTTTAAAATAATTTGAAGAGAGTTCCATTGTTCATTTTTGCTCCACAAGCATACCATAGGATTCCTTTCATTATCCCGAAGTACCACCTGGATTTGCCCTTCTAATCGCCCTTGTTGTCCCAATTGTATAACTATTTTAGTAGAAACTAATGCCAGACTACCTCCAACTGTTTTAAGTTGATACTCAAGTCGATTTAAAAAGCACAACGTAACGCGACTAACAAACGTTGCTAGTTGTGGCAATTACTGCATAATGACTGGTTAATCTACTCACTGTCTGTTTAATGAATTATGTTTTTGTTTCTACTCAGATTATGTAGTTTCTACAATTTACACAAAAAACTTAAAAACTGATTCTTACTAAAGTTTTTACTGATTAAGATTATCGCAACAAAGGTACTTTTGTTTAAGGGTTACAAACAATTTGTATATTCAAACTTTCTTTAATCATTCACCTGGTATGGATAGTCTGCAGAGCTCGTCGCCACTTGACCGAAGCGCCAAAGATTTCCTTGATCTCCTGACAAACTCCAGATAGTTTCTTTAGTTGTATTTGCCGTTTGATGCATTGTAAGGCTCCCGATATCCTTTCCATACATATGATACCAGAACTGAACACATACTACATCGTCTGTTCCGAACTTTTCACTTACTAACACTGCTTTCTCGTTTTGTTTACGGTTAGAAGCCTCGATGTAGATATATTTTCCTGCGAATATGGAAGATCAAGAGATGATGAACGGTAAGAAAGTGAATCTTCCATATACGTGACGTCTTATTCCTAGGGTAATCCCTTTTAAATTAGTTTTAGACATGGTACGCAGTTCTTCCGCGTATGTCACTTGCTCATTGCGTGAATGTTTTCGTGGAACAGACATAGAGGATGAAAAATGAGACCAAATTAAAATGTGCCGGACTGCGCGGGCTCTATAAAACAAACATTTGAAGTCTCAAACGTAGAATCAAAGTGGAGTAACATTGGCGGGCGAGCCATGTCTAAAAAGAAATCAAGAGGGATAACAATCGACAACCAACTGGTAAGATTTATGAGACGTGATACCCTATTCTAGAGCTATGCGCTCTAATTCGATTACCCTGAGTGAACGTCTTGGAAACCATACCCTTCACAGTGGCACATACCCTTCACATATCTATAAAGCCCTTATATAGCAGTACCACCCTCAACGGGCTGCGAAACTGTTTCCTTCAAGGACGGCGCACGCTATCAAAATTGGTGGATCAACATTTTCGAGTTGTGAAACCAACACTTAATTCTTTTTTTATTTTATGGGCAAAATATATAACAAAAAGAATTAAGCCTTAGTATGGACAATCTAGGGCATACGTGGTTGGCGCTGTTGGTAAGATCTCTGCCTTCTAGCCACACGGTCTCGATCCCGGCTTGCCGAGGTTTAAATATTTGTGCAACCTTCTTTTCCGCCTAAGCTAACTCAGCTTTCCATCTTTCCGGAGAAGGTAAATGAGTACCAGCGTCTGCTGGGAGCTAACCTGCAATAGATTAGTGTCCCATCGATATCTAGGGGGAGTTCAAGACTCTCATCCGCTTAACACTATAGAAACCAGAGATAAGCGCCAGCTCCATGGGCCACTAGGCTCGTAAAGGATTAGCTAAATGAACAAACTGAGGCAAACTTAAGTAAAAACATAAGTTTAAATTTAATTTTATTTCAATGCAAGCAGAATTATTCCAAACAAGAACGTGCATGAAAAGTTCCACAACACTAAAACTGAAACCTTTAGCAAAACCCGAAAAGCCGCCAGTTTTTACAGAAAGAAGCGGCAAGAAACTGGCGGGAGAATCTTTTTAGGATGCGCACGTACAATCCAGGAAATTTGATACATGACATTTTTGTATAGATCTTCACTAGTGCGGAAAATAAAGAAAATATCTTTAGCACGCAGTTTGGAGAGTGCGAACCATGGCAACAGAACTTGTAATTAGATGAAAGAAAATACCAATTGTAAGATAAAGAAATTTGCTCAATTCATTAATATAATAAAACTCGAGAAGCCGCCATATTTTTGTAGAAACTGAAAACAACTGAAAAAACTGGCGGGAAAATCTTTTTAGGACGCGCGCGTACAACCCGGACATTTGCTACACAACTTTCTCATATCTTCACTAGAGAAAATATGGATAATACGAGTGTTTTAGTTATTGGTAGAGCATCATTATTCATATTATAATAAATATGGGAATGAAGTAGTCGATGGTTTATGACTTTGTAGAAGATTTGAGATCTTCCTACAGTTCTTCCAGCTTTTCCTCCAAGTCAAACAACGATGACTCAGTCATTGATGATGAGAAAGGGACATACGACTTCAATAAAATGGGTCCATCTATTTCAAAATGCAACTACAAAAGATCAAAATCACAGAAAACTCAATTGAAACGCACACTCTGCTATAATACAAAATCATTTTCCAGTTACAGTTAATGATTGTTTTTAGTAAGCTTCTCAACTATTCTTCAGGGCCCGGTTGTACAGAGCCTGGATAAGCACTATCCACTGGATAAATTTCTATCCAGCAGATAAAAGTCAGACCTTACGGGTTTTCTGACCTAGATTTTAAAATACTGTAGCTTAGAAGATAAAAATCTCACGTAGCAACTAACACTGGGCACCAATGTCACATGGGAAAGATTACATAAATTCCTAACGATGTCAACTTCCTAACTCCCAACATCTTTAAAAAAATACAATAATGTGCACCTGAGTGCATGCAGGCATGCAGATATGAACAGCTTGTTTTGGTCTTTGGGGATCTTGCCTGCATAACACTGCTAACAGTTAAGGATGAGCTCTCACGTTCATGAAACTAACCTGATGAAGTCATGGAGCTGTGGTCAAATGACGGGCCAGTTAGTTCGGTCGGTGTACTACCGGACCAAACTCTCCAGTCAAAATCAACCTCATGGTTATGACTCATGTAACACAGTCCATCTTCAAAATCACAGCTACCTATACAATTAGGAATAAGTATTGCTAATTAAACACTAACAATAACAATCACATTAAAAGATTAATTAAGAGGCTAGAACCAAAGTTTGTTAATTTTTTATTTTTGTTTGATCAAATTACTGTGCGTTGTCAGTTCAATGTAACAAAGAACTTTTCCGAAATTATAACTACAACTTAAAACGAGCTGAAAAACTAATGGCTGTAAATAGGTATAACAAGACCGGGGATCAAAGTTTGTTAAATAAACGCTTTTAAACTTCAAAAGCGGTATCTTTTACTTGACACATGCATATTGCTAGCCAGCAGTGCACGATTGTTTTTGCAGCTCGTGGGTCTTTTTTCTTTTTTTTGGACTGATGCGCAAATGTAAACTTCTTTTATTCAGCAGTATAAAAAAATAACCAGTGCCAGCTATGGTGGCCATATTTTGCCTGTTATTATTTACTTTCAGAAGCAGTGTATTTGCTAATTTACAAATTTTTATTGTGTTTGTGCTTAAACTGTCATACTCAACTACTTGCAAAGCCCCTATTGCATTCAGCTAATCAAAAATCAAAACAGTGGCATGATGTTATATGACGTTAGTTGTTGAATGATCCAAATGTTCGGTTTTAATTACTCGCCGAGCTAGGCTGCAATAGTTTATTCCTTTCTATTTATAATTATTATTCAACTAATCAAAAGGACTTTGTACCTCGCCTTGCTTTGCATGGAGCAGAACTAGTGTTGTTTCTCTGTCCAGAGCAGCTTAGATCGTTTAGAGAACATTCCGTGGAATCTAAAAATTAGAGGAAAATTGTCATGAAAAAGGTAACCACAGTAATGAGTCTGGAGCATCAGAAGCACATTTGGTGCAATAAAAATTGATACAAAACTCTTATTTTAATTCATCTTTGGGCCAGGGTTTTCAGAATTTAACAAAAAAAAAATTCTTAATAGTTGAAACATTAAAACAATGTTATTAATACTGTAAAGTTTTTAATCGCATTTGATAGCATTGAAAAGCACCATTTTTTTAACATTTGTTGTCAGTTATAAAAAAAAAGAGAGAAAAGATAAAAAACAGAAAACAGTAAGCCAACAGACTTGGATAAATGAAAAGCAGATAAGTTTTAAACATCAGCAGACTATGGTTTAAGAGTGATAAAGAATTCACATATTGCTGTAACAGAGACACCTGGGGTATGAGGAGATGTAGATAAGCAGAAGGAGGTCTGGAATCACCCATGATAAATAGAAACTAAGGTTTTGGGAACTCAGATAAAATGAGTTGTCCAAGCAGAAACGTCTAGAAGATGAACACGAATTCAATACCTACAGTGATGTAAATCAAATGAGACCGAGTCTAATTTCGAGCATTTCGTCTTGGGTAATATTTTTTTTCAAAATTTGACAAAAAAGGCAATTAATTCACATGGAAATTAGACACCAACTCAATAGATTACTTTTTAATAAATAAATGGCCGTTCAGTTTGATTAATAAAACTGCATAAATTTTAAATCATTTTATATCTCTTAAAATGTAATCAGTTTTACAGTTATGTTTAAACTATAGTGGAAGCTACCAAAAAGGGATCCAAAACAGTGTAGACTGCAACAAGAAAAAAAATGCTACATTTTGTTATAAGTGCTCTAACGGTGCAGAATCAAGAATATACAGAATATCTGTATATAACAGATAAATGTCTTACCGCATAATTCTGGATTGTCCGAAGCATCTTCACAGTTAAAAGTTGCTCGACATGTTTCTTTCCATTCCAAACACTCTCCACTCACACACTGAAATTGTGGACAACTTCGCCCTACAAACATCATCAATAAAGTCAGAAATTCGGAAAACTGAGTTCCCTTGTTTCCCTCAGCATTTCTGAAAATATGCTGTACTGCTAAATTACACTCATTTAAACTGTAAATAAATTTGCTGCGCCTCATGTAAGGTAATTCATGAAAGTTTTAGATTCCATAGTCCATGCTGTGTGGATTCAGGATCCAAGTTTCTGGGTTCTGGATCCCAGGTATTACATTCTGGATCCTATATACTGTTTCCAGATTTCCCTCAATTGACTTGGGACTCCAAAAGAGCTAGACTCCAATTGTAGGGATGCAAAACTCTTAATTCCAAGAACTTGATTCCAAATCCCAAAGTCTACAATTCTGGATTCCACAGCCAATATCTTTATATATGGGTTACAGAATCCGGATTATTTACTTGGCACAAATGACTGTCAGAGAAAACCAGGTAATATTGAAAAATCTCGAAAGATGAGGGTTGGCAGATTCTTGTCATCTTTTTACTGTAAGATACCCTTACCCAACTGACAATCATGGTAACATTATTTTCCCGTTTTGAATGTGACCACCCCCCTGAATTACCCCTATTTTTTTGACCCAGAACACATTTATTGTTCGACAGTTTCTGTTTATTTCGTGCTTACATAGCATAGCTAATCCCAGCACGACCAACTGAACTATAACATCTCGGAACTCCAAAGCGGCCGCTTGGTGAAGAACAAATTTTCGCAAGCATAAAATATAACCCTTATACAAATGAATAAGCACCAGAATGGATATTGTGAATATTATTTAAATATTTGACAGCTCTGTATATTTAGCAGTCACGTCACCTTCGATACATTCACACCGCCATATTCTCTTTGTGCTTCCAGCCACATTTTCCTCATCTATCTTTTATTTCTGGTCACAAACTCTGTTGGAAAGTTTTTGAAACTGTAGTTGTTAAAATCACTCATTTTAATATAAGTTGCTGATCACGATGTCCTGTACGCCAAAGGTGGTTTGAAAAGTCTAAAAACTGCTGTATGCCACGTGATTCTTCTGGACAAGTTTGGACGTGTCAATCCTTTTGTAGCTAAAATAAGACTGCAACCTATCCACCGTTGTCGAGGAATACGACTCGTATGTTTCCATGATCTGATTGTTTATTGAAAAAAACTTTCAGAATAATCGCTGCAGTAATCGAAAAAAAACATCCGCCATATTGTAAATACTAAGGCTTAGTAACCTGGCAGAAACACTGATATTTTCTGATAGCAGACCTAGGAGAAGTTTGTTGTCTCACTGTCAAGTATCTTTTTAAAATGTCACCTAAATGTTAGATATTACTTTAATAATAGTCAAGAAAAGGGCAAATAGGATTTTAGTTGTGGTTCAGCGGAATTTATCCCCATGCAGTAGCACAATCAAGGAGCCTACTTTAGCCTTGTGAGGCCCCTGGCGGAATATACTACTACCGCACGGTTACCTCACACAGGACCTCTGCCGTCAAATCAATCCAGTGACGTGCACACGGTTTATCCAACAAGACTACCGCCGAATCAGCAGCGTCACTGAAATTTTAGACCAACTAGGATAGGAATCTTTAAAAGACCGGAGGAACCGAAAAGACTTGGAACTCTTTTACAAGATTCATTACAATTTAGTGGACATTGGTTTTCCAGCCGAAATCAGCCCTGGCTCCGTCCCAGCGAACCAGAGGTCACGATCTTAGATATAGGCAACCAGCACGCGCAGTGAACTCATACAAGTATTCGTTTTTTCCTCGCACAATTTCAGCTTGGAACAGTCTTGAAAGTGTTGCAGTGAAGGCCAATAACCTGACGGCTTTCAAGGCGGAACTAACTAAATAGTAGCTGCCCCCCATTGCCATATTAGAATTTCTAAAGTGCAATAATTTAATTTAAAGATTTAAAGACTTACTAAATCTAACAGTACGAATTATTAAATAAATTTTAAATTTTAAAAGTTAAATTTTAGGATAAGTAGCCAAGTATTTTGCGATAGCTGTAAATGTTGCAAAGATGCGAAAAGTTGAACTTGACTCGACTACTTTCTGTACTATCCCCCCGTGTAAGTTGTAACTGGAGTGAAAACCATTGCACTCAAACTCATATTAGGGCAATCTGAGCTTACTAACCGGTGGTGGACTGGAAGCTACTAGTAAACCATGCATTCACGACAGCATGGACGTGAAACTGCTGCAATCTTATTTCAGTTAGACATGTGTGATTTTCAAGATTGGAACAAAAGAGGCGCATCAGAATACATATTCCCCATGGGCACAAAGGAAATGCACTTTGCCATACAAATGTCTTATTTCTTTTATTTCGGTGCCTTACTAAATCTGTTTTTTTTTTTCAGTCTTTAAAACTGGTGTAATTTATTATTATAGAATACTTAGGGCATGTTCATTCTGGTATATTTTTATTTATCTCTCTTCTCTTGCATATATAGCTATAAAGAATCATTCAGAGGCGTATAGGATGACCGAGCATGGGGAGGATGCGGCAAAATGTTGCTACTCGTAACTATTACTGCAGTGGTTATCCTGTTGGACAAATAATTTCAGCTTAAAAATTTCTGGAGAATGGCAAACTTCTGCCTGGCTTGACAGACTGCTGCATCTTTAAAATCCTTTAAGTTAAATCCTTTACAAGCCTAGTGGTCCATGGAGCCGGCGTTCATCTCCGGTTCCTGTAGTGTTAAGCGGATGAGAGTCTTTGACTCCTCCTAGATTGGACACTAATCCATCGCAGGTTAGCGCCCAACAGACGCTGGTACTCATTTACCTACCCCGGAAGGATGGAAAGCTGAGTTGGCTTAGGCGGAAAAGAAGGTTGCACAAATATTCGAATCTCGGCAAAACCGGGAATCGAACCGGGGACCTTGTGGCTGGAAGGCAGAGATCTTACCAACTGCGCCAACCACGCCCGCCTAGTTAACCCTAAGGCAAAGGTAAATCCTATAACCTATGGCCCATGAAACCGGAGCCTATCTCCTGTTTCTGTTCTATTACAAGTGCTTTGATTAACTTAAGTTTTAAAGTTTAATCATTGCCGTAAGAAAAGCTGAAACTTGACGTTTCGAGGGTTAGCCCTTGCTCGCCTAAGGCTCTGACGAAGGGGTGACGTGCGAAACGTTAGTATTATGCTTTCCCGGGTTACGGAAATAATGATACTTTTCAACATATAGAGTTGCTCAGACTACGTGCTTTTCACTACTTCCACATGCATTTCCATAGTTTTCTTATTTGAATTGAAACTCCCGTTTTCACTTTTGTCAAATCATTGGTGTTGTTTGATAGTCATATTTTGAACTCGTGTTCTCCTTGTTCGAAAGGTCTCTTCGTGACCATGGTGGTCTAAAGAAAATCGTTCCTATCGCTAACAATGCACCGAACGCCAAGGGTGAGAAGTATTCTCCCAAGATCATGAAAACAGCCAATCAGGTGAGATACCGATGTTACGTTATGTTAAAATCCAGCCTATTATCTCTTTTCAGAAAAATAGACTTATAATCAAGTAAAGACATGCTGATTGATGATAATGATGAACGATCGCGATTGTGATAGTGCTGTTGATGGTTCAGTTGATTGAGATGGTGATGACTGATGGTGATTATGATGGTGATGTTGATGGTTCAGATGATGGAGATGGTGATGACTGATGATGATTATGATGGTGATGATGATGGAGATGGTGATGACTGATGATGATTATGATGGTGATGTTGATGGTTTAGATGATGGCTGATAGTGATTATGATGGTGATGTTGATGGTTCAGATGATGGAGATGGTGATGACTGATGATGATTATGATGGTGATGTTGATGATGGAGATGGTGATGGCTGATGATGATGAACGATGGTGATAGTGATGGCGATGGTTTAGATAATAGAGATTATGATGATTGATAATGATGAACGTTGGTGACTGTGATGGTGATGATGATGGTGATGGTGCTCATTGATGATGATCGACGGTGATTGCAATTGTGGTGGTTAACATGGAGCTGGTGATGGTTGATGATGATGACCGATAGTGATTGTGATGGTGATGTTGGTGGTTTAGATGATGAAGATGATGAAGATGGTGATGGTTAAAGATGATGGAGATGGTGTTGATTGATATCTGATTCTGTTTAAGATATTTGGTGATAATGATGACGATGACAAAATTAATAACTAATGATTAATTAATAAATAGTTATGTTGTTAACGTTTTTCATGTCGATGCTTTTGTTAAATTCATCATCTTTACCGTAATTACGCAGTTGTTGATAACAGTCTGGAATCTGAAGGACCTCAGAGGGGCAATCAAAAAGGAAGGTTGGGAATATACAAAGGAGGTGACGGACCAATACGGACAGTCACCAGTCCCCAGGCCCTACGATGAGGTTTCACTCCCAAGAAACTCCAGGAATAAAGCATCATATCCGGACACAAGTACACGGCCAGTCAGGACAGAGGAGTCGACAATCCCAGAAGGAAAATTGCAAGAGAGTCGAGCTGCGGCACCTCAGCGATACATGGCCGAAGATGGCTACGAGGCCGACGATGATAGCCGAAGAAAAAAGAGTTCTGGACGGAACCAGCGGGAGGAAATTGAAATGGATGACATGGGAGGGTATCATGCAATTGGTGGGCATGGTGACGAGTCACGCCATACGTCACGTGGTCCTCCTTCTTATGGCGCTAGTTCAGAACCAGCAGTAGATCATCAGTATGCAGTCGTTGATAAGAGTAAAAAGACAAGTAAACAGTCCAAGGTAAAAGTAGCTGATGGACCTGCCAGCGACTCATGGGTGTGAGATTGAAGATGTCTCCTTTGTGCCATGACACTCTAAAAAGAAAATTAGGCGCCAGCTTGATAAGTTTGCAGATTTTTATCGCGTTATCTCTGGCGTGATCTGGTAAAAGAAGACAGCAGAGGTGGAGCAAAGATTGGAACCGAGTTAGGGTTTATTTCAAGTTGAGATGGTTTAGATTAGATAGAGTAATAATTTACATTTAGTTTTAGTGACTGAAAAAACGAAAGTGCGTTCTATTTAAATGCGAGAAAATCCTTTTCTGAACGGAACGTTTTCTACTCTCACTTTTTCGATGAGGAGCTATTGTTAGTATTAACTGTCGTGTTTTTGAATAAAAAAGTAGTTACTAGTTTTCGACACGACCCTCATTTATACCTAGTAGAAACGAAACAAAATCACAACTTGTGGCAAAGTTTTCACTGTCTAATCCTCAGGTGCAGGAGTTTATATCAGGGACACTTTAACGTGTCAAATACGGAGTTTTACTGTAGTTCTAAATAAACTTTCTTCTTAATTGACGAAATTCGAATTTCCAGTTGTTACTGCTGATTTTAATGACTGCGGATTCATTTTATACAGCCTTAGCCTCGTTTTGTTGTTAAATATTCAAAAATACTAGTGAGAAAGCGAGAAGTCACACCTCCAACAATACACACACTTGTGAGTAGTGTAAAACTGCATTGGCATTTAGGAATATTTAACTCCATATTGAGGCTAAGTCTGTACAAATTGAATACGTTGTCATTGTTGTCAGCGGCAACTGCACATTTTTGCCCGCCATTGTGTACAGATAATCAAATGCTTAACATTTAGATATAGTTGGTGAGTGGAAACAACTTCATTTTCTTAATCTGGGTGAGTGAAATGTTGTAACGTTTGTTTTCATTTTGATCACTGGGCGCAAGTCAGTGCTGAAATTTTTTACACAACTGCTATAGACTAATACTAAGCGAAACAAAACGCACTTGTATATAGATAAAGCCTTCATCAAATGCCAGTTATGTTTGTGACTGACGAAACTTATCAGACTGCATTGTGCGATTTTGAAAAGGGAGGCTTGTTATAGTTGTTTATAATTCGCGTTTTTATCAGCAACTGAGATATATGAATTTTTTGAATTCGTGTCTTTGTTTCCAACCTTACAGAGACGGATTTGAGATGTAATTTTGGGATTAATAAGTTTTTTGTTCCTTGGAAAATCTGAACAGTATTTTATAATAACCGTAAATCATTTCATAGAGAAGAAATTTTTGCTTGTTTTTTTCTTCTGAACCCAAGGTTAAAGTTAACCAGCCTCTTGAACAACCGAGTCCAGGAGTTTTTAGTTAAGAAAATATTGTAGAAAGTCTTAACCTTCGTATTTAATCTAAACTTTAATTCATTTAAATTATTGTGTAGTAGACCCGTCAGCCATTTGAATAGTGAACTAGTGGCAAATAGAATTCATATAATACTAAGATGTGAAACAAAGCAAAAGAATTGAAAGAACACGTATAGATTTTTCCTTTTTTATCTCATCACTAATGCTATGCTGTTGTATTAATGATGCTAAATAAAAAAATATTTTTTCCAACGTCTGAAAACTGTAATGATTGTGATCTTGGCTAGAATGATAAACAGATTGGTATTCGTGTTCTGCAGCCTAGCTTTAAAGATGATAGTAAGCTTTACACAGGGTTCGTTCGTCAGCACGAGTTCCTTAGCTTTCGGGTTTTTCCGTTCAGTTCCTGAATTCCTTGAAAAAACGTTTTTTATTTCTGTAAGGACCTGGAAAAATCCTTGAATGCTAAGTTTTCAGTTCGTTTAATATGATTATTGTGAGGGCGTAGTTGGTGCAGTTTGCCTTCCGACCATAAGGTCCCCAGCTGCCACGGCTAGTCTTGTAAGCAGCTGTTTCTGCCTCGTTGGGCACCGTCGCATAGCTGACAAACATAGCCACAGGATAAGATAAAGAACGGTGAAAGTCTAATGCTTGTGGGATGTTGCTGTAAAAATATAAGTTTAGATAGCACATACTAAGTACTTGCACCTACTAAACTGGAATCTTAGGTCACTTTGGTAGTGGGCGTTACCCCTTAAATCTACCATCAAATTGGTGAGCCTGAATGGTAGCAGCCCTGGACAGCTGTTCGGGCTTTATGAGGTCTCGCCAACGATTGTAAGGCTTCATTAACAAGAAGGCTTGACTCCAACACGTGATAATTAAGATTGACGTTATGAACAGTCTTGGTGTTTGTGCTTGCAATTTAAAGTTGCGAAAGAGAAGTTTTTCAGGCACCAAGGGGTTTAGAATCCTTCACCACACTACATTAAAAATGACATTTCCTCTGTCTTGATAGCCTGGGGAAAACCGAGGCGAATGTTTGGGAGAATTCGAGAGCAGATCACAAACATTGCCCGGGTTTTCACCAGACTCTGAAGGCACGGATAACATGTTTTATTTCTTTTATAAAGTTATTATTTTCCGACTTAAAGAAAACAAAGACTATGTACGAAGCGCGCATGCATAGTTTTATTTCTTTCAAGAAGGCTGTAAATTCTTAAAAGTTGGAGATGGAGCCAACCATATTGTACACGTCATTTTCGTGCTTCATAGCGCTATGAAAATACACTTGTAGCTAGACCAATTAGAACGCACATACTCGATTATTATCAATCCAATTTGATCCGGGTTTATCCCCGTAAAAGGGGGTGGCCAGATTTACCCCACTCTAACAGCAATCTCTCCCTCTCGCTCGATTCATGGCATTTTCCTTCTCCAAAGCAACACTTGCTCTCCTTCTCCACTTGCGTCTTTCACGTCTTCTTTGGTCGTCCTCGCTTCCACTTGCCCTTCACTTCAAACTCCAACGCTTTTCTCAAAACATGCCCATCATCCCTCCTCTACCCGAATTATTTTATAGATTTAATTAGTTAATAAATGAATTATAAAGCGTTCGATTATTATTCAATGTTCTAAGCCTTTAGCAAGTGAATACATGGGCTCAACAGCTGAAGGTCTTAGAAGCAATAGTCCACAACAGCGGCTCATATTCAGTGAAACATTAAGAAATGTCCTCGACTACAGACAAACTACAACACCGGGAACACTACCTTGCGCTTGTCGATAAGACTGGCTGGGTAAAAACCCAATTGATAGATAAGTGTTCCCACGGTTTAATTAAAACTTTTTAAAAGAACAAACTACCTGTACTTGACTCCACGGTTTGGCCATTATCGTTTTCACTTGAGATCGTATTCGCAGTTGTGCCCACAACTTTCAGCATGTCGATATTTTTCAAAAAAGTGAAAATACCGTATTTTAATATTCGAATTAGCGCTCTGAGCGCTAATGAAATATTTTGCCTTTTTGGGTGGGCGCTAATTCGAGGCTGGGCGCTTATTAACTTTTCACGATTTTCAGCAGGTAGGAACTTTATTTTGCGTGAACATAATGAAAATGGCTTAGCGATTTTCACACTTCACTCAGGATAATCAATTTTCACTCTCATTGTGTGTCCTCGATGTGTCCACATGGAAATTGCAGTTGAAAGATTGAGGATCTCGGCGTTCTAATTGGCTGTCGGACGGTATTATCCATTGTAAGCCACTGAGGAAATGAAATAATCAGCACATGTCTTGTGCACTTCACTATGAGCGTCGAATATCTTTTTTAATTTTCTTTTTTTAGCTATATTGGGTGTGGGGGG
>JANCMA020040594.1:0-16418 GCA_024336925.2 Zoanthus solanderi
ACCACAAACACTCCGATTCTAGTTCACGAGCTGGATTAAAAGTTCCTTGGTGTTCCAAATCTTTATCTAATCTTTCCAAGAAAAAGTTGATATTTAAAGTAATTATTTCCATAGCGGTTGTAACGTTGTAAAAAGAAAATACAGACTTAAAATTGTTTCACGGTAATAAACGGTCACTAAACCCTAATGGTTTGACGGTAATCGTTTCTCGCCGATCGATACACTTTCAAAAGGTTTTGCCTTAAAAAATCATAAAGGACAAATTATACACACGTTCATTCTTCTTAATCTTTTTCAACAAATTAAAGACAAATTTGAATATGAATAAAAGTTTCAATTTGTAATTATAATTTCAATTGTATTTTAAATTCAAAGAAACAGGTTTTGGAAAGTTTTAAAACTTATTGACAAGATTTAAACTTTTGAAAGCTTTTAATTTGCAAAGACCATGAAATCATAAAAGTTCAGTTTGAAAATGTTGCGGTTTCCTCTTTTTGTTAGCGATGCTTTCTATAACTTAGCTTTGACATCTTTATTATGAGATCTACGGATTAATACTAGTGTTTGTTTCACGCATATGCAGTAAATAATGTACAGTACATTTACGATTGTGTTTTCACAATGCCTTATACAGAATTAAAGCCCATCAAAATATAGCGTACGCAGAACAGAGCGCGACAAAAATGTATTTTAGATTATCAATCAAACTTTACTTTGAAGTTTTTACACTGAGTAGAATATTATTTTCTGAACTATTTCCTGTTTTCATTTTTGTTTTTCTGTCGTTTAACAACGGCAAGGCAATTCGAATTTTATGGTTTTCCCAACTGGCAGATTTTTTTTATTTTTAAATGAAAACAAGAATTTGAAAAAGATGTTTCTTGAACGCGTCTGTATCTATAGATTTTCGTAGAAATATAACAAAAAAACAAAATCTAAGAATTATGTCTGAGCAGTACATTTTAGTAATATTTTGAGTCCGGTGCTTCGAGCCGTACGGCCCATTAGAGAAAATAACGCTGCGAGCATGTACAGTGCCTTCGGAAGTTGAAGAAAAATAACAGGAAACTCGAATGACAGCTCAAACGGAGTTCTTCCAATCAAAATTCGATCTTAGATTGAATTAATGAAAAATCGGAAAACAAAATCAGGAGTATTGTCGCAAACGAGTCTGTAATGAGAAAGATATACACTTTGTAGTTAAAAGGTGAACTGCCGTAATAGATGTTTGGCTCACTTTTTCTCACAAAAATGATGAAATAAAAATCGTGTAGTATTATTTTATTTTTCGCAACCTTTTATATACACTTATAACTATTCATGTTTTGGGGCGGCTATCTCTTCCGAGGTACTTAGAAATCTTAGTTCTCATTTCGCGATTAAGCTGTGTCAAACAATCTTCAATGGACATGACTGCGGGGAGCCAATGTGACAAAGCACGCGCTTCTGTTTAAATTTACGTTCAGTAGAAACATCGCAAAACCAGTCGCAGCTCATATTTCCAGTCCTCGATTTGGCAACCCATGTAATAGGGAAAGAAGAAAAAGGCCAATAAAACGATTTTCATAAGTACGCGATAAACTTTCGATAACAATTACACCTGCATTTGTATACTTTTAATAACGTGGTCTAGATTTATATATATTTGAAAATTGTTTTGCCACTATTTTCACACCAACTAAAAATCAGAACAATAGATTTTAGATACCTGCGTTTATTAGGCAGATACAGGGAATCGAAAAAGAAACTTGTATGATTTTTAAATATCGCTAACGGATCTATCAAAACCTTGCTGCAGTTTCATCTCATCTTCGCGCTTAGACTCGACTATATGGAAATATGTTTATTTTTTAAAAAAGCAATTAAATAAAATGCATATCTTACCCTAGCCACTGAGGAAGAATGTGGATCATCTAAGACTTTCCATATTTTTTTTCTTGCTGCCCTCAGGAGTTGTTTATGTTTTTGTTTGCTGCTTGCTGATGTTTTATTGCTTGAGTAACTCGTTTCGCCACTGCTTGTAATGTTTTCGATTTGCTCAGTTCCTTCGCTGTCAGTCGATTGTTCTTCGTCTAACCGCACGAATCCTTTGAGTTTCTCCTCCGCGTCGCGATGTTCATCGTATTTAGCCCAGCAACAAGTTTCGATGCGTTTATCGTCGATTCCCCAAAAGATCAATTCTTCCTCAAAAAGAGGGCCGCATACATCTCGTGGACAATGCAGTTTTCCACTTCTGTAGTAATTCAAAATATGAGTGAAAATAACAGGATTTCTATCAAAGAAAAATTCCCTTTTTTGTCCTAGAGCTCGCGTAGGTTCGCTCATAACTCGCTCAGCAATCCAGGCTAGTCGCGTGTCAGGTATACTGGCCAATGTACTGACATAAGTTTCGTGTTTTTGACCTCCAACGTTTAAAACGACGCGGAATTCTCCCGGATTATCTGCATCAAAAAGTCTTGAACGAGAACGAGACATTGTATTTGATTCTTCAGCGAATGATTTTACTGTTACTTTCACAGATGAAGATGGGATTCTTCTGTGACCTTTCTGGGCACAAATGAGACTAAATTTGTAGACTTTTGGCCTTTGAAAGGTAATGTGTTCGATAGCAGCAAGCTATTCCAGTGCGAATAGCCCACGGCAACACTGCTGTGTTTCAATATAAACGTCAATCAGGCGCTGTAGTTACCCAAGGTATCGAGCAAATCCGATGTCATATCCGACATATAATAATCAAGATCATTTCGATAAATAATCTTTATAAATCATGGGAATCTCTGTAAGTGTTTCTTTGTGTAAGCAATTTGACAAAAAATGCTAACAACGCAAAAAGACGCCGAATTCTCAGGCAATACTATAGTTTTTCCTAATAAAGTGTGCGACCAGAAACACGGCTTGTGCTGTCTTAATAATTTGAACAAATGATCTTGACTCTGTTTATAGATTCGTGGTATTAATGCATTAGTGTTTTAGTTCTTATATTTGTCAAAATTGCTTTCATGCTATTTGTTCTCTTAGAGCTTCATGTATGAATGAGGGTAAATGTAAATTCTATAAAGGAAAATAATCCGTTTAACTTGTCTTTTAGATATTAAAAATTTTAACAAGAAAGAGGAATGACAGTGTTAATCAGGCATACAATGGTTAATGTATTTGATGTTGTATTATTATTTTTTTACATTGGTTAACTAAATCGTAATTGTTATTTATTTTGCGTCAAACAATAAAAGTTAAAACCGCTAGGAACAATTTTGGACTTGTGATACGTTACGTAGAATTCTTCAGTTGTGAGTAAATGGTGTCGATGGATGGTGTCGATAGATGTCGTAAAGGCGGAGTTCCGTCACTCAACTTTGACGCACGGACTCACGTTAATTTCTTTTCGCACGGACTCACGTTATTTTCTACGCACGGACTCACGTTCTTTTCTTTTCGCACGGACTCACGTTCTTTTCTTTTCGACTGTCATACAGTGTGACGCTAAAGTTAGCTTACAGCTTGGCTTGTGCAAGGGTCGAGGCCGGTTCTGTTACTGGCAAGCGGAACATCGCATGCAGTAAAGGTTTGAAAGAGGTTTTAAAGGTTTAATTATTTAAAAAATGTTTTAGATCGCATGCGCAGCGACGTCGCGCGTTCTAACTTTTATCTTAACCCTTGTGTAACTGCTGCGCAATTGCTGGCATGAGTAAATGAGTAAATAAGTCATGAGTCAAGTTATGAGTCAGTCTGCGGTTTTTCGTCTAAGGTTAGGACTAGTAATAATTGGAAATTAGGGGAGTGCGTTCGAAAATTCGGCATCGAGTCCGACATGAAACGCAACTTGAAAATACATCACGGCACAACTTTTTGATGTTTCGATAAATAACTGCACTCATATTTCTGTGCAATAGCTTTTAAAACAAATCAACAAACTTTCACTCACTTCCAAAAAACAACCACACCAACGACGTAGAAAAACGAAGCTGATCGATATTAGTCAATAAGACACCACGGTCGCATGAAGTCGAGGCATTTAAGACGGTCGCCCGTACGAAAATAGCATCAAGCCTGAGCCCGCGAGCAACGGCAAGATTTGGATGCGTTCTCCTTCGTCGAACGCAATTAAGGTTAGGCTTAGGGTTAAGATGAGGGTTGGGGTTAGGATTAGGGTTACCAGTGCTTTTTTTCAGGTTAAATATTTTGACTCCCGACTCATTGGCTCATGAGTCGCGATTCATTGACTAATTTGAACTTTACCTCGCTAGTTGTATTAAAAACACATCCAAGGCGTTTCTTGCAGTTCGCCATGTAAATGTGATAAAAAATAATGATGAATACCTCGATAACTTAACTAAAAGTATAAAATCGTTGCTCTATACATCGTTTTTCAAAACTTTTCCGATCATGTTTTAGCAATATGGCACTGTTTAGGGAAAACAAAGAGCTGAGCTAACTCTTCCATCCAATTCTTTAAAAAAAGAGAGATTACTTAGCTTATATTTTTTCCTATTATTCGGGTTATCATAGATTAAAGGTTCAATCGAAATGCGCTGACAACAAACACACATCTTAGGTAAAGAAACTTTATTTCTGCATTTGCAGAATTTTCACGATTTGTAAAAAACTGCGTTTCTACCGATGTAATCATGTTTTTTAAAAAAACTTAGATAGCTTGAAAAAATGTTAAAGGAAAAAAAAATGAATGGCTGGAAAACTACCTTGAAATTAATTTGTCAGTGAACCAATATGAGCAAGAGCTCGGATTTAATAAGCCAGCAACTTTAACCGTAGACAGCTGTTTCGTCCTTATTGGGACTCGTCAGTACGGTGTAAAAGGCAATTTATAATAAAAAGCCAGCCAAAGGCTAGTTGTTTATCATGCTCAAAGTTGTAACCCAATACCGACTCCAACACATATCCGCTCACTGACAAATTAAGAGCTACGAATCGACAAAGCAACCCTGTAGTGATTCACATGGCCAAAACCATGTTTGAAAAAATAAGCAAACGGCATTTCGGATCAATGAAGATCTACGGTCTCAAATATATGAAATATAGACTGCAAATTTTGTTCACGGTATTTATTATTTGCAGAGTTTTTAAGCATGAACAAACAATTGGCATTCGTGCTGGCCGTTTATTAGGAAGCTTTATTAGCAACAAGGACGTGAACGCGAACAACGACTGTTCAGAAAAATCACATTTCCGGTTACTCTTCACTACTTTTTACGGTTCATAAGGGTTTTGTTTCCTCCGCCTTAAACTTTGTAAGCAGAAAGCGATAAATGTTTCTAAGCTAAAAAAAATACTAAGAACGAGTTTGTTGTTACGTCCTTGCGGAATTGCAGCCCTGAAAACTCCAAAAAAGGTCTTTTCAAGTTCTAATTTTAGCAACAACTCCCTGCAGGTGTCCAGCTCGATGCATTCCAACGTGCAGTTATTGTATTTACCATTATTCTTTGCTGTCGGCGTCGGTGTCGCCGTCGTCGTTGCTAAACGACCATACTGAAAAGTCCTTAAAAGGACGAAACAATTGTCTACAGTTAAAGATCCGGGCTTGTTCCTAGCTTTGGATCGCATATTGGTTCACTGATAAGGTAATTTTCACATAGTACATCAACCATTCATTATTTTTAAAAGTTTTAGTGAAAGTTTTTCCGGTGACATTCAAAACACGTACAGGAAAGATTTGACCTATATTAAGCTACTGATATTAAGCTTCTATTTTAAATCTTTTTCAGATTTGTGCATGACATTTGGATCATTTTTGACATTCTTGGTGGCGTGTGTTCCATTCTACACCTAGTAGCTCTGAGTTGGGACCGCCTGTGTGCTATTGTGTGGCCACTGAATCATCGCACCTTCTCTTCATCCAAATATCTTCTCCTACTGTCACTCATTTGGCTAATTTCATTGACAGTTGCAATTTTGTCCTTACCGGGTAGAAAGTACGCCTTAATGGAGTACAACGTGGCGGTTATCGCGACCTGTTTCTTCTTTCCTCTTATTGTAATCTGTGTCACGCAGATCGCCATCATGCGTTCAGTTCGGCAAAGAACAAGATATCAAAGCAGACGCTTTGGACTGCGTCGAAATGTGCGAGTTGCCAAAACCGTTGGTGTTATGATTGGGTTATTCTGTTTGGGTTGGTCACCTTTCTTCTCCTTATCACTGGCATCGTATCTCAAGCTAACCAATCACGTTCCATTTTGGGCCTTACACGCAGTTAAGTTTCTGCAGTATAGCAACTCAGCGGTAAACCCACTGCTTTATGCGCATAACTTTCCATATTTCAGAAGAGCATACGCTGCAATGCTGTGTTCCTGTTGTAGGTTTGCTGTTTGGTTGCCCGATGGACGGCCGGAACGTTGCTCTAATTCCACTCACACCACAACATCTAGTTTGTGCAGCTCAAAGTTTGGACAGTCAGCGGATTACAAGAAACCAAAGTCAGTGACACAATCCTTACATGAAACAAGGGCAACGCCGACGAGTTATACCAATAATTTTCTTCTCCCAATGTCCTTTGCAGCGAAAGAAGCTGCAGAAAAAAGTGCATGCAATAAGATAAAACAAGGAACTCCTTGCATGCCACGATCTTTCGTTCTTTCGCGATCAGCTATAACAAAGTTCTCTGATGTCACAAAAGTCAAAATGCATGAAGCTCTAACGGATTGTCCAGAAAATCAGCTCAGAGAAATTTCTTCAGAAGGATCAATAGCTAAACATATAAATCAGCCTGAAGAATTCAATGGTACAGAAAAAATTACTGATATCGGGGCTGAGATTGGGGATAATTTTAAGGTTTCGGTTGATATAAGTAGTAATACAGATGGTTTAACTGATCAAATTGTGTTACGCGAGAAAAGCCAAATGCAGCATTCGCGAGCGGTTAAAGACCTAACAGCAGAAGCCAGATTCAAATCAAACTTGCTTACACCATATCCTGATAGGAAAACCGCCGTTCGTTGTGAAAGAGTTGGTAGTGCAAGAGATTTGTCAACTGACCAGTCGTATCTTGCTTCCAGGCTACCTTTTAGATCAAAATCTGTGGATTACACCGCCGGGTTATCAAAGACTGAACATAAGTTAAGAGAAACTGATATTTGGGTTTAAATAGTATGTTAAAGTTTGAACGGTCATGTACGTATAACGAAAATTAAACATGCTTTTAACAGTAAAGCTTGCAAAAGTAGGTGCATGCACTTCCAGTTCAAACAATTGAGATGTAAAACTTCCGCACTATTTAAAGAAAATGTCAATACTATCAACATTAAATGCATTAAGCTAACCATCTAGAAGAAATTATGGATTTGTTCCACAAATAAAGCAGTACGACATATAAAAAGTAACAACGACCTCAGAATTGTGATACATATTTTTATTTGAAGTGGGAGGAAGAATTTGGTGCTTTAGAATTCGCTCCCAACAGCTGTGAATGCAAAGATCGGTTTAGTAAGAGTGCACGCCCAGGTCGCGACTTTCTATTCTTTTCTATTTTTTTGAGCTTACTCTTTTCTAATCAATATTGTGAATACCTTTGAGTAGATCTCTTTCAGATGAAGGCGCATGTGTAGCAGAAGCCAAACATTTTCCATTCCAATATCACCAGTCCAATCACACCCCTATAGATTATACTCATTTCCAGGGGCGAGCCATTTAATTTTTAAGGAAGGTCAAACAAAATGTAAAAGCTTAGAAAAGATTTAATTTACCGTTGCTCTTGACAAATGATTGCAAGTGAGTATAAGATAAATGATATGAATTCAAATCTGTTTATTTCATGTTTTATTTCAAGTGCAATCACGTGACAGTTTCCAAATACACAAAATTGTGAATAACAATAAAGAAATGATTTGAGACTAGATAAGAAAGGGAAATCCCCCAGCCAATTTTTCACTTATGCCTGCTATTTTTTGTACATCTGGCCTTTGTAAAAGATACAAGTAACGCTTTAGAGCTGTGGAGAGTGGGGAAAAATGATGAAAATTAGCTTGAACACTAATCCCCTCCCCCCCGGCCTCCTCCTTCCTAAATTTCTGAATCAGCAGCTCAGTGTCAGTTTCTTGTTAAGTCACTCTGTGTTTTTTTAGTAAAGGTTTTTGGATTCAGAGTAACTAAAAAGTAGTTTAACGATTGTTTTAACGATTCCGAGACATTTGAAAACAGAAGTGAAATTATTCTTTAATAGACACAAAGCCATGCACCTTCTTGTTTACAGCAAGAAACATAAAAAAAAACTGAAAGTAGAAAGTGTTGTTGTTACTCGAAGAACAACAAGAGCTCTTACACCTGGAAAATTTTGTCACACAGTTAAACTCAAGTATAGATAGCACAAGCGTGCTAGTAGCTAACTTGAAGCCGCTATATTGGGCACTATGGAGTATAGATAGCACAAACGTGCTAGTAGCTAACTTGAAGCCGCTATATTGGGCACTATGGCCACGTTCGTAGCACAGTTAATTTAGTCGCTAAATGCTGATTGCTCTCAAAAACTCCCAAAACCCGGCAATCGCAGCAGATCCAAACCCTTCCCCACTTCCTCCTTTCTACTTTTTACGTCCCCTTGTTTCTTTCAGAGGCAACAAAAATCTGCATAAATCTCTAACAAAGAGCCATGAACGTTTTCAAAAATGCCCAAGCAAGAACAGTAAAACTAGTTTATATTTTTTATATTCGCCGAAATTATTAATTTTTGATTACTTAAATTGTACCACTTCTAATTTGCTTTTTTGTAATAACCATTTATTTTGTAAACACTATACATCGAAGAAACTGGGCGACCGCTTTGGTGTACATTTTAGAGATGTTCAAAGTAATGATTTGGCACTTACAAAACAGTTGAGCGTCATTTCAAAGTTCTGGGACAATCTTTTCCAAGCATGCAGCAGTGTGTAACTAAACACAATGGCTCTGATGAAACGCGCTGAACAAAATAGCAGAAAGGAATAATTAATCTTAGCTTCTAACAGCATTAATGAAGCTGGGTAGCTGAGCATCCAAACAATTCAAAACCGCGAGTAGTTTTTCCAAGTTGGGAACGGGCACTGCTTTCATGACAGAGTTTCGTCTACTGAAACACTTGTTGGTACGAATATAGTTTCAAGTAACGGCTCCAAGCGAATAGTTAACTTGTTGCTCCTGGATTCGACTAAAAAGCAATGATTAGCATTTGTTAGTTTCTCCTCTCCCCAGTCAAATAGCCTTTTCCCTTTTCTCTCTGGCAATATTTGTTCACAGTAAAAAGCATCACAATTTAGTGCATTAATTGCTGTATAAATGTATCAATCATTTAAAGAACACTTGATAATAGTTAGATTTAGCAAGGATCTAAGAACGTGGACTTTTTTACTTACTGCCTTACTTATTTATTGACTTTCTGACTTACTATTTCTAACTTACTTACTTACTTGTTTATTTACTAATAGAACTTACTCACTATATTACTAACTTACTAAGTATATTAATTAGTAATTTATTTACCTCACTACATTACTTAATTACTTACTTATTATATTACTAACTTGCTTATCAACTGAATTCACTATTATTATTAATATAATAATTATTATTAATATACTATTACTATTGCTATTATTACTAATCTATTTACTTACTTACTCACTTTATTACTAACTTACTCACTCACTCAATTACTCACTTACGCACTTACTTACTTACGCACTTACTTACTCACGCACTTACTTACTTACGCACTTACTTACTTACGTACTTACGCACTTACTTACGTACTTACTTAATTACTTACTTACTCACTTACGTACTTACTTACTTACTCACTTATGTACTTACTTATTTACTTACTTACTTGTGTACTTACGTACTCACTCACTTACGTACTTACTTACTTACTTACTTACTTACTCACTTACGTACTTACTTACTTACTCACTTATGTACTTACTTACTTACTTACTTATGTACTTACTTACTTACTCACTTATGTACTTACTTACTTACTTACTTACTTACTTACTCACTTACTTACTTACTTACTTACTCACTTATGTACTTACTTACTTACTTACTTATGTACTTACTTACTTACTTACTTACGTACTCACTTACTTACTCACTTACGTACTCACTTACTTACTTACTTACTCACTTATGTACTTACTTACTTACTTACTTACGTAATTTTCTACTTTGTCCCCGATGGCACATATTGCTGCAATGACTCCCCTCCACTTGTCGCAGTCTTGATCTTGAGCACTTTCTGCAGCTCATAAAGTCCCATCTGCTCCAGCTCTGCCATTACTATCTTCCCCATTAGGTACCAATAATGTAAGCTGGAATCCATCCATCTCATCATATTCTATGGTCCTAACCGAATCGGGGGTTTGGGTCCTAGAATGCTCTGTCTTAAGGACGCGACTTTTCTAGGTAGATTTTCATCTTTTTTACTTCTGGTTACGGTTTCGATTTGCGTGCTCTTTGCAGATTCTTTAAGTGATACTTTTCTATAAGGTGGAATAGCTAGTCCCAGGCTCATCCCTCAACTTGGAAGAGCTAGGTGTTGTTTTCCGTTCAGCCCTAGTTAAACATGAGCTGAACCCCCTTCAATATAACCTTCAGGACTCGAAAAAGGTATTTGAAACCATCCAACATGGCAAGGTAGCAACATATTGGGGATACTTAGAGTGATTAGTGGTTGAAACCATGTTTCTAATTACTACTCCAAGACAAATTTCAAAAGGTTTTAAAAACTATATTCTAAAACCTTTCGACCACTTTATACAATTACCATACTATCTTAGTACTATCTTTATTAACATTTTATATTGAAAAGTGTTTCTTTGCTCAAACAATTTCAACCCTCAGAACAAATAAAGCAGCACCTTGATGCATTATTACATAGGCGACTGTTTAGGCGCGTAGAATTGTCTGTAAAGTTAAATATCCTCAGCTTTCAATTATTTGATGATCTAACTTTGATGCTTTTCTTTCATCGCCAAGAAGAGACATGCCAGAAGTATTTTGGAGTACACGTGTAGATTGAGTAGCAGAAGAACAAGACGAACGTGTAGCTAAGTTAGTTAGAACTGTTTTTCTGCTTATAACTTCAGCGTTTGGTGAATTAAGATAAGCAAGTTTTGTAGAATTACGAACATTCCACATTTCTTTGGGTTGTAAAGCTGGACAGCAACGAAAGACTAAAAGCATGTACGCTCTTCTGAACTCGGGAAACTTTTGGGCGTATAAAATTGGATTAAACACTGAATTGCCGTATTGGAAAAATTTAACTGCGAAGATGGCGTTCCACGGCGGGTTTTCAGTGGCAGAATCAGTATATGAAATTAACGAAAGAGTAAAGAATGGTAACCAGCCAATGATGAAAACTACAGTCATTATACTGATTGTCTTAGCAACTCGGAGGTCGAGGCGAAGATTTACGTTCCTGTATTCTTCTCGCGTTTTGCTTCTAATCGTTATTAAAACTAACCCTTGCGCCAAGCAGATGATTCCTAGCGGAACAAAAAAGCAGACAATTATAACAGTAATATTATAGACTCTAAGGGCTTTATCATTTCCAATGATTGACAATGCGGAAACCAATATAGTGCAGACCCAGATGGAACAAAGGATCAAAAGGTACTTCTTTCTCGTGTATGAGCGGTGCTTTAGAGGCCAAACAATAGCACAAAACCTGTCCCAGCTGAGCGCTGTTAAGTGTAAAATAGAACCAACGCCAGCTAGGATGTCAAATGCAACCCAGGCTTTCTTAAAAGTATCTGGAACATCCACACGATTGCTATATTGCGTAAGAATGAGTGACGTGTATCCGGGTAGAGATACTAGACCAACTAAAAGATCTGCCCATGCAAGGCTGACAATAAAAGAGTTTGTACGCGTGCGCAGTGCTTTGTTTTTGGCAAAGGATAAAATAACCAGCGTGTTGAAGAAAACTATCACAGCTGCGAGAAGAGAATAAATAAAGGACCACGTGACTTGGGATACAAAGGAGAGGTGGACGGCCGGGTGAACTTTTGTTGAATTCATCATCTTTGTTATCTGAAAAGTAATGAAAAGAAATGAATGTCGAGGCTTGTTTAAGATTGTATAACAGCAAACGAGACTAGTTTCAAAAAGACATGTAAGTGCGAAGCTATCAAGCAACAGTTAATCGAAGTGGTATGCTCTTGATCTCAATTAATTCTACTACCCTCTATATTTAAACTTCATTTCTTTTCTTCCTTCTTATGTCAAACATTGCATGGTCTTGTACTTTATGTCAAAAGAATCTAGTTTGATATCACTAATAACAAACACTAATAACAAAGACACTCAAAAGTTGAGAATAATTATGTCAAGCTCTTACGAGGAGATTTTTTAACACACAGTCGGCTTTTCTTTTTATTCGTATTTTTCAGACAACCAGTAGGAGATTGATGTATACATTCTTATCCCATCAAGGCCCCAATCAATATGGATTGTGTATTGATAACTCTGTTTTTTCGGCACTTTAGCCACTAATTTCTTCTGCCATGTTCTTCGTTTTACTCCAAATCGCTATATTTTGCTTTTCCTTAGACAATGTAACGTCACAGGCGGAAGTCACGTGATATTTGGCCGCACGGCTGGGGGACATTTTTCAAACAAAAATCAGCATATTCAACACGCAATAAAATAAAAGGAAATGATTTCTGATTGAAAATAATATCGGTTTAAGATTAAGAATGCATTAAAATTTCGAAAGCTTCAAAACAAAAAAAAAGAAAGAAAAATCCTTTGAAGTTTCTTAGTATCAAGACACCGCGTACCATTTAACAAAGCCAAGGAACCGGCAAAACCTTTCAGTCAAAAAGATTATTAGTTATTTTAATTTTTGACTGACAGCAAAAAGAAAATATTTGTTTTACACGTAGGTATTATTCACTACTTTTTTTCTGCACTGAAGAGAATTTATTTTGATTCTGCACAACAAATAACCGACTGAGATGTTTTGGTGAATACTCTACTTTATTCATTTTTTCATTTGTTTTGAATCTAGCGTTTATTTTTTTGTTTTTTCTCAAGAGAAGACTCGTTTAGAAACAATCGTAAAGACAGAAATGAGATTTTTAAAAAATATCCCGTTTCTGTTAATAAGAGCATAAATTGACAATGCATGCGGTGGCAAATTGTAAACAATTGCTTTTTAAAAAACTCCTCTATTCACTGATGTGCTGCACGTTTTTGCGACTATTAAACTTATTAGAGTTGTAAATAACAGAACAGCTGAAGCGCCACTAATGTAAGCTAAATTACTAGCCTGGCTGCTAAATAGGATGTAATGCCTAAACTAAAAGTCCACTTCTGATCAATCTTTTACATTTTGAAACAACAGGACAGAGTAATATTGATTGCTCATTCATCTTCACTCAGAAGGCGAAGAAACACCTGGGGGCGAAATCGAGTTGTGCGAGCTAAAAAAGCAAAATAATGTACAAGCATGTTTCATTTTCTTTAAAACTGCTGGCAAATCATTTTACATTCATGCAAAGTTTTGATAATAATTTAGGCTTTAAAAAGAAGGTTTGATGCCTAATCTTTATCAACTTCGCAACATGTTAAAAAAGACCGGTTATAAATCATAAATATAGTATTTTACCATCTTTCCAGGATTTACAAGCAGTTCAGTAATTGCAGGAAATGTTTTGTACTTGAATGATTTGTGAAGATAACGTTTTAACCAGTTATAAAGACGTTTTTCGATATATATGCACACGAAACAAAGGTTTAATTTAGCAGTAACTGTTATTCAGTTTTGAAAAACAAAATAATTTTCATCTTTGCACTACTCGTAGGTTTCCACTACCTTCAGCTGGCTTTTCTGAAAAATTAGTTCAAAAGTGTTTTTTGTTTTTAATTTTATCATAAACTATTTTCAAACAACTACTAATAAAGCTATAGATTACAGTTAGTCATGCAGAAGAATAAAAATAATTTTTACTTTTGAAACTCGAAAGTATTAGCATAGGATATGCTAGAGGGCAAAGCTGTATTTACAACCACTGAATAAAGGATTAATTTTTACTTCACAGTTAACTCATACATGCTTTTTATTTTACCTAGAGCTGGTAAACATTTTACTCTGAAGATACGCTATAATTGTTCTAGTGATTTTAATGGCAATTTTAGACTTAGAATGTTTTTCAGTTTCTTGTTGTTAATATAGCTGTTTTCTGGATGCATTTAGACTCATCTAAAATGTCTGCTTCGGTGAAGCATTTTCCTCCTATTGTTTTTTTTTTCTAAAGCCGTTGTTATATTTTACCTTTCAAAACAATAATTTCTTCATTTAAATGAAACTTACGTTCATCTCCAAGTTTAGGCTGTTTCATTATTTTATAATATTTCAGGGTCGGCCAGGGTTTTTTGGGTATACGGCGGTATTTCGGGGAATTTAATGTTAGGTATACCGTATTTTAATACTAAAAAATGAGTATCAAGTATTTCAATTTTCTTAAATTTTGGTATAAAGAATACAGCTCTCGATATTGTCCAAACCTAAATTCTTTGTTTAAGAACGATTTAAATCTCACTTAAATCTGATTTCCATTGCCATTCATGGCCTCTGTGATCTGCTAAAACAGCTGTCTTGTCTCTCCTTGTGATCAATTCGAGGCATTTTGGTGGTAGGTATTTCATATACCTACCATTTTGGTAATTACTGCCGCATATACATCTGATATCTGAAGACAAAGCTCGTTGCACTTAAGATGCTAGGGTGCTAATAGGTAAGCCCTAAACTGCGTGGCTTACTTACGACTAATTTTGGGGATAAAGTATATCATGTTTTTCAAATTTTGGTATTTTAAAATATTTTTGGGTATATTCGATGTTTCTTTTCGGGTATATTCCACTACTCCCCAGGCCGACCGTGATCTTTGACGGTCATATTTACAGTGTTTTATCCAAAAGTGTATATGTATTAGCAAAAGGCAGTTTAAGCTAATAATTTGGTTAACTTGTAATGTAAGAAGCGAGAAAGTGCTATTTTTCTAAAATATATATCATGCATTTGGGATTTACGTTGCATTTGGGTGACTGCATGCATGGTGAGTAGTGTCCTTTTTTATATATATATCATAAAAAATGAATCATTATTCTTTCCTACTTTGTATTTTAGCCATGCAGTGGTGCATTGTGATAGTAACCATTTATTGTGACAAAGTTATTACACGTATGAGATGTACTGTTAGCAAGGAAAAATAATAAAGCAAATTTTGAATTCTTTTCTTTCCAAAGATTTTGACGTGAACAACTAAAATCTCCAGTTTTACTGGTGAAAACAAAAATGTTTGATAAAAAGCAGAAACGATGTTATAAGTTTCATAAATACTAAAAAAAAAAAGCACCATCAACGAAACTTTCGATTCAGCATGGATATATTCTGGAAAAACTGCAGGAGTTATGAGGAAAACATAAAACAGCAAGAAATACGGAAACTAGCAGCACTACTGCCTACACCGACCCCTCCTTTTCATATTTGAAAAAAAATTAACAAAGTTTCTTAATGCATTTTAAAACACTTTTATAAACAGGCCTTTTAACTTACTTTAATTTCAGGGGAAAAACAGCTAAGAGATAAATTTTATCACTCCAAGTTTAGAAAACAGGAGAGAAGTATTTCTTGCATTTGACGCAATGCATTGGGCTAAGCTGTTATATCAGTACATCAGTATTGACTATTGTTAAATGAGTTTAAATGAGATTGAGTCCGTGTTGAACTGATTTAACTTTTGATTACTGAGCTTTTAAGCAGGTTAATTGTGCTGGAATAAAATTATAATCAACGTATTTGCCTTTGGCCAAATTGGGCTGTATTTACTGCTGTAGTCACTGGTAAAACTGATCAAAAAGCTCGGAATTCTTTCAAGTTCCAATTGTGTTCTTGATTTAGGATTTAGAAAATGTTTTGTATGGTTTTTATGTAATTTTGTAAACAAAAAGAATATAATTTTTCTCTATATAATATATTTTATTTTAATAGTTTAAAAAGTATAAATTTAGAGATCACGCGGAAAACCTCCAAATTGCACTGAGCTTCCAGATAGGAAAGATTGAAAAGTGTCATGAAGCATATACTTACCTGTGTAAATTGTCTCTTAAGTTATCTATTTCCTTCTTGTGTTTTCACTCCGAAAAACTCTGTCAAATAAAGGTAATGTCATTCAAACTCAAGTAAAAACAAAGTCTTAGAAACTCGTTTCTTAAGCTCGATGTTTCAACACTTCAGATTGTGACGTGTGTTAGCTATCTGTACAGGAACCGACCTCGTTCAACTAAACGCAATGTGGATGCTTTGATGGTTCCACTATATATCTGATTGGCTACTTTGAAGTAGAGCCCGGAAATTAGTCAAGCACTTTTTTTAAAAAAAAAATTCTCTGAAATAGCTTTTTTTTTGTTTAAAAAAAAAGGAAGATCGG
>JANCMA020040698.1:0-16405 GCA_024336925.2 Zoanthus solanderi
CTCCCTCCCCCCTTACAGATGAGGAATAAATGAGAAATATTGTAATTTATGTACATTTATTCATCAAATTAATTAGAGAAAAAGTATAAAAGCTGCCGTTGGCAGTCAAAAAGGTCAGTTTGTTAATGGTTGTCATACAAGAAAGTTCTCGCCGTTGTTGTTTCTGAAAATACATATCTAATTATCGTAGAGGTAAGTTGCCTTCCAAATACTCCCAGTATCGGACATATAGTTTTCTCATGGGATAGTCATCTGGAGGTTTAACATTAGTTTTTACAGTTCTCATACGAAATATAGGCCATTTAAAATCCATTTGATCAATGTCCCATCTTAAGTAACCATTATAGTAAAAGTAAAAATAAGATAACATGCGTTTTCTTTGATCATATATCTTGTAATGATCGTAAACTTGATCTAAACGAGAAGGCCAAAAGAGTAAATAATTTTTTATGCTATGGGTTATATATTTTTCTGGAAAAGCAGAGAAAAGTTGATGCACCATTCTTATTTTATATTTTTGTTGTTCAGTCAGAGTTTCTCTTATAGGGATTTTAGTTATACATCCCATTTTTAGTGTTTTTTCATCGTAGTCATCAGGATCAGTTCCTTTAGGTCTCAACCAAGCTCTTCCTTCTGGATCAGTTCTATAAGAAATAGGAACTATGTTGTTTTTGCAATCGTAAATTCCTTGTTCTAGATCAGGAATAGAAATAATAATAGGTGGAATAGGATTAATAGGAGGTATTTTAGGTAATCTAATGTCTATATCTAAGCCACATGCTCTGTACCAGCATTCCCATTTCTGTTCTTCTTCTATCCAAACTACTTCAGATAAAATAGGTTCAATTCCATCGTCGCATAGTTCTTTGCATTTAGGTTTTTTAGGTCTTTTTTTAGTAGGTTTTGCAGGATGATTTTTTCCAGGTTGTACAGGTTCGAAATCATCGTCTTTGATATCAGCTGGATTATTTTCATTCTGAGTTTCAGTATGAATTAGAAGTTCTCTAGAACATCTTCTTATGTAAGCTTCGCAAGCAGCACGTAATCTGTGTAGTCTATGGCCATAGTTATCACTTAATATATGTTGGAAATATAATACAGTTTTTACTTTATTTAAAGTTTCATTTATATTTGTCCAGTTTTGTATAGTGCAGGGTAAACGAGGTATTTCTGCATGTAGATGATTTAAATCTATGTTGTAGAGATCCCAAGTCTTGTTAATGTTTTTGCGTAGTTCTCTTTTACAGAAATCTATAGCAATAGGTTTTCCAAAGTTATTTATAATTTCGTTAATGTTGTATTTGTTTATCCAGCGTTTCCATTTAGGTATAACATCTGATATGTAGTCGTAGTTAGCTATACCTTCCCAATCCCCCCATTTAAGGGGGATTAAGCGTTTCCCGGAAGTGTTACAGTGTCATGTCCTGTGTGTCCTCCCCAGTGTCCTTGGATCCATTGTTGTGTGTTTCAGCAGAAACGTAGTCAGCAAATCTCGAGTGTGAAGGATAGCCAGTTTCCCATTTACTCCAGTATGTTATATCGAACTTGAAACTGCAGTTAATGAGATTTTTTGAGGAATCGAAGATAGGTGGAATCCTCAGGAGTAGTTTTGGAGATTCTTTTTTCGTATATTGGTTGTAGCCCATCATATACTTTTGGCCCCATCCTTTGAGTTTGTCTGTTGTATGAATTCCTTCTAGACCTTCGTCTATCATAGTTTTTGCATCGATTTTTACTTTTTTACCTGAACCCACGTGTATTGAGACGAATGGAGAGTTTTCTTCTTTAGTATTTGAAGAGGGAGGTGTGTAATCTAAGACTTTGTAATGTGTAGGTGTATATATGAAAGTGCTGTCGAATTTCAGAGCCTTGTTACCCGTTTTGAATGATGTAGGTATCAGAGGTAGTTGTGTGTTTACCCAAGGGAAGTTTGCATCCCATGATGCTGTTATAGTATCCTTTTCAGTGTGTGTCTTTACTAGTCCTGTATAAAGCAGTTGGTAGTTTAAGTCGACCATGTCTTGTCTTGTTTTGTCTATCTTACAGTATTTTTTGAAGGGTAGTAGTGATTCTCTAGTTAAGTTTATTGCTCTTGCCCAATTTTCGTGGTGTTGGTAGTCTGTTTCTTCATTCTCTCCATAAGGAGTTGCGTAGTATCCATCGACGTCGTGGTAGCTCCATAACGTGAGATTAGTTGTCCATTCCGTCTGTCTCTGTACACTCGTCCCAAGGGTTGTTTGATAATGGTATTGCCCTTGTATGTTAAAGATCTTACATCCCATTGCTAGTAATCGCACTTTGTTAGAGTGAGAAAGCATCTCTTTGTAGTGTCGAGGGAACATGGATGCACGTACATCCACATCGTAAGGAACGCGCCGCCATCCCGTGTCCCAGCTCTGTTCACTATTGAGGACGGAATTTGGAATCTTATACTCACTGCTGTGGTCGAGATACAGACCCTGGTGAGATTTACTAAAGCTCCAAATGTTTCCGTCACGTTTGACATGATATCCTGGAAATGTTGTATCGGGTGTTGTCGAGCCATGTATATCGCCACTGTTGCCGTTGTCATCATCAATACGAGCAATTTTAGGGTCTGAAGCCATTTTGTATAATTAATAAATTCCAACGGCGGTGGCGTCCAAATTTTATTACCTGGAGATGGGTCTTGTATGATGTTCACCATAACTGAAAATGAATTTAATTTTTTTAGGTATGGCTTTTTCTAGTGAGCAGAACAAAGGAATTACGTATTGGACGTGTGGCATACACAAAGAATGGAACGAATCCATTAAGGAGATTTTATCCAAATATGAGCACATTACATCATTTCACAAGATTAACGAAAACGAGGGCTGTAAAAAAACGCAGTGAAAGGAAGTCATTACCATACAGTCGTTGCTACCAACAGCCTTTTTTGGAATATGCAAAGTATGAGAAAGATGAAGCTGATGTGCCCTGGAAGTTGCTGGGAGAAGGTTCACAAATTGTCTTCGATAATTGCTTACTGTAAATCCAGCAATAAAGAGATTGTTGAAGATTGTTTGAGTGAGGAGACGAGGAAGTTGTACGGAAATGATGAAAACGAGTGCGTGAAAGAGAATATGGACGAGTATGTATTAGAGAGAGATGCTAGAAGTGTGAAAAGTAATGATGTGAAAGAGAAGCAATATGTTTTAGATTTTGACAAGATTTGTGCTTTTTATAGAGAGTGGTGCAACTGACAAAAGTCAGTTGCATTATTTGTTACAGAGAGATAGAGAGTTTGTTAAAGCGTGTGTTAAGTATAATTTTAATTATTTGTCGAACATGGCAGGAAAGCAGTTGAGGGTAGAGTTCATGGATTATGACATTTTGGAGTGTGAGAGAATGTTTGTATTTCATAATCTGTTGGGAGAATTTCACGGGATTGAGAAGAGTGCGTATATCGTGTCTAAGTTTTGTGAAGTTAATGGGATCGACATTTGTGAGTTTTTGGAAGCTGTTAAGAACGTGTTTGATAAAGTAATGCCTAAAAAGAATTGTCTTTATTTTCATGGAGAGCCTAATGCTGGTAAATCCTATATTGCTCGTAGTTTGTGTTATCTTGGAAGGTATTACTATGAAATCAGTAATAGCGCTTCTTTCACGTGGCAGATGATGGAGTTTCAGCGAGTAGCTATTATAGAGGAACCGTGTTTTACGCCAGATAATGTAGAGTTCTTTAAGAAGATCGCTGAGGGTCATAGGACCCAAGTGCAGGTGAAGGGTAGTCAAGACGTTTTTATCGACAGGACTCCTACTATAGTAACAACTAATAATCACATATGGCAGTTTGCCAGTGGGGAAGAGAAAGCTTTGAGAGCTAGGATGTATGTTTATGAGAATCTGCAAGCTTTGGATAAGGATTTATTCGGAAGGAAGAAATTGAATCCTAAAGTGTGGGTTTTTTTGATGCAGAAGTATGGAATTATTGGAGAGGGAAAGAAAGATGAAATAGAATCTTCAAATGAAGTTGCAGAGGAAGAGTTGAAAGTGTTAGAGGATGTTGAGAAAGAGATGGAGGAAGTTGGATTGTTGGAAGAAGAAGAATGGAGTGAATACGTAGATGAGAGTGAAGAAGAGAGGGAAGGGAAGATTATAGAACAGCACGAGATTGTTGAGCACCATTTTAAAGTGATGGACGAAGCAGAATGTCAAGGTAGGAATTTTGAGGAAGTTGTTGGTGACGTATATTCGAACGAAGAGATTTTATTTGCTGAGAAGTGTTTGGAGTCGAGAGAAAATATATGTGATCAGAAGAATTGTTCGTGTGACTTAAAAGACGATCCGTACGATAGGAGTGTCAGTAAGAGCAGTGAGTGTTGGGGAGAACATAAACCAGGTTGTCCGTATTATGAGTACAGTAAAGAGAGCGAGATTGGAGATGGACAAGATGTACGAGGAGATGAAAGCGAAGGAGTTGCAAGAGAAGAAAGAGATTTTGAAGAACATGGGAATGGAGATGGAGGAGAGTCTAGTGGAGGAGTTGGACAACAAGACTCTTGTTCGTTGGATGGATACAGCAGAGATAAAGAGGCAAAAGCTTTGTCAGGAGAATGCAGCCAACGTAGCAAGAGATCTTTATTGTTTGGAAAAGATGCCAACGAATCTGGAATTGAAGAGAGAAGAGAAAGGCAAGAAACCAAAGGTACTGGGAGAAAAAGAAATCAAACCGTTGGCGTCGAAGGATTTGATTCCGACGAAAGTATTCCAAGAGTTACCAAGAGGAGAGCGATTATTATACAATCAGATGAGTCTGATGACAGCAGTACCGAGGGGTGTTGTGCCGAAAGAGAGTGTATTTGGCATAGAAAGTGCAAAGAGGCTGAACGTGTTGCCTCCACATTCTTTGTGGAGGCGCAGTCTTTCTTTAGCGCAGCTGAGCAAGTTGTGGAATCCTTTAAGGGATTCCAGGCTCGATTTTACCAGTTTGCCAGCAAATGTGCAGAATTTTCTAATGATAAGGCTGAATAATGCCGAGGATGTAGAAGACATGATTTGTTGTTGGAAGAGGGGAGGAGGATGTCGTTGTCTTTTGTTTCAGACAGAGACTATGAACGAAGCGTGGTTTTGCTGTAAAATAAATCGTGAATGCTGTAAGAAAGTTCACGGAGGCATCATTTATTTTGATATTATGTTTTTTAAAAACTATATTTGAAAGTGTAATTGTTAAAAGAAACATTGAACATTGAACATTCTGCTATATAAGAAAGAATGAAAAGTGGGTTAATGTAAGTGGTGTTAAGGGGTAATATTGAAATAAAATAGTTTAAAGAAAAAGTTGTGTTGTCACTGTTGGCAGGGGTACTTGCATAGCTTTGGGATCCTCCCTACTTTTAGTGGAAATAAAAGAAGTGCCTGCATATAAATGAGTTATGTAATGAATAATTCATGAGCAGTTGCCAACAGCGAGATTTTTTTTTCCGTGGCGGATCCCCAAGAGACAAAACTTCTCCGTTGGCGGCAGCTCCTCTCGCACTCTTTTTCACAAAATACAAAAAAAAAAAAAATCATTCACCGTTGGCAGGCAGTACTGACAACAACAGTGCCAGAATTATTACTCATTTTTAATTTATGCTAATTTATACAACCTTCCATTATGCTAATTAGATGGGTGTGGCACTAGTCAGGGGGGGCATTTTAGGTGGGCGTGGCCGTCCTTCTCTTTTGGCCATGCCTCAGATAGCTTATGAATATTAATTGGGCTGCCCGTGCAGGGGGGAGGATCACGACTTTTGTCGAGATTACATGATTAGCATAATCTGTCAAGTCGAGGAACAAAAATCCTCCGTTCGCCGTTGGCAGACAAAATTCACAAACCGTCGCCGTTGTCGGAATAAATTAGTATACATAGCTAAAAAAATGTCACCGTTGTTGTTATCACTTGTGAAGCTCCCTCCCTTTTCCCTCCTTGGCGCGAAGCGCCACCCCAACCCTTTGCGCGAAGCGCATCCCCATCCCATTTCCTTTTCGCGAAGCGAATCCTAATCCCTTTCGCGAAGCGAATCCCATCCTCTCCTTCTGTCCTTCCATTGCGCGAAGCGCATCCCACCCTTTGCGCGAAGCGCATCCCTTATTGCGCGAAGCACATCCCTTTAGCGCTTAGAGCGCTATCCTTTCTAGCTGTGGTTAGGGGAGGATGGAGGGCCACCTCCTGTTAGCGCGAAGCGCTATCCCATCCCTTGCGCGTAGCGCATCCCTTTCCTTTCCCCTCTTGCGCGTAGCGCATCCCCCCCCTCTCCCCTCCTTACAGGTGACACATTAAATATGTAAAATAAGTAAATATATGTATATTTATTAATGTAATTAAGTAGAGAAAAAAGTATAAAAGCTGCCGTTGGCAGTCAAAAGTTCATATTGCAAATGGTTGACATACAAAACAGTTCTCGCCGTTGTTGGTGTTAGAAATACATATCTAATTATCGTAGAGGTAAGTTTCCTTCCAAATACTCCCAGTAGCGGACATATAGTTTCCTCATAGGATAGTCGTTTGGAGGTTTAACATTAGTTTTTACAGTTCTCATGCGAAAAATAGGCCATTTAAAATCCATTTGATCAATATCCCATCTTAAATAACCATTATAGTAGAAATAAAAATGGGATAGCATGCGTTTTCTTTGAGTATATATAGTATAATAATCGTAAACTTTGTCTAGTCTAGAAGGCCAAAAGAGTAAATAATTTTTAATGCTGTGGGTTATATATTTTTCTGGAAATGCAGAAAAAAGTTGATGAACCACTCTAATCTTATATTTTTGTTGTTCAGTAAGAGTTTCTCTTATAGGGATAGTAGTTATACAGCCCATTTTAAGTGTTTTTTCATCGTAATCGTCAGGATCTGTGCCTTTAGATCTTAACCAAGCTCTTCCTTCAGGATCAGTTCTGTACGATATAGGAACTATGTTGTTTTTACAATCGTAATTTCCTTGTTCTAAATCAGGAATAGATATAATGATAGGAGGAATAGGATTAATAGGAGGTATTTTAGGGAGTCTAATATCTATATCCATTCCACATGCTCTGTACCAGCATTCCCATTTTTGTGTCTGTTTGTTCCATACAACTTGAGATAAAATAGGTTCAATGCCGTCGTCGCAGAGTTCTCTACTTTTAGGTTTTTTAGGACGTTTGTTATCTTTAGGTTTAGGAGGATGTTGTTTTCCAGGCTGTTCAGGTTCAAAGTCATCATCTTTAATATCTGTTGGATTGTTTTCATTTTGATTTTCTGTGTGAATCAAAAGTTCTGTAGTACATCTTGTTATATAAGCTTCGCAAGCAGCACGTAGTCTGTGCAACCTGTGTCCGTAGTTGTCACTCAGTATATGTTGGAAATATAATACTGTTTTAACTTTATTCAATGTTTCGTTAATGTTTGTCCAATTTTGTATAGTGCAAGGTAATCTAGGTATTTCAGCATGTAAATTATTTAAATCAATGTTATATAGATCCCAAGTTTTGTTAATGTTTTTTGCGAAGTTCTCTTTTGCAAAAATCAATTGCTATAGGTTTTCCGTAATCTTCAATTATTTTGTCTATGTTGTATTTAGAAAGCCAACGTTTCCATTTTGGTATAACATCTGAAAGGTAGTCGTAGTTAGCTAAACCTTCCCAATCCCCCCATTTAAGGGGGATTAAGCGTTTCCCGGAAGTGTTACAGTGTCGTGTCCGCTGTGTCCTCCCCAATGTCCAAGTAATCCGTTGTTGTGGGTTTCTTGTGGTACGTAGTCGTTGAACCTGTTGTGAGATGGATAGGAAGTTTCCCATTCGCTCCAGTAGGTTATGTCAAACTTAAAGCTGCAATTGATTAAGTTTTTTGAAGAATCGTAGAGAGGAGGAATGCGAAGTAGTAGTTTTGGAGAATCCTTCTTAGTGAATTGAGTATATCCCATCATATACTTTTGCCCCCAACCTTTTAATTTATCTGTAGTGTGAGTGCCTTCGTAACCTTCGTCAATCATTGTTTTAGCGTCTATCTTGACCTTTTTGCCAGATCCCACGTGTATTGACACAAAAGGTGAATTTTCTTCTTTTGCATTTGATGGAGGTTGTCTGTAATCTAAGATCTTGTGGTTAGTAGGAGAGTAAATGAAAGTTGAATCGAATTTGATTGCTTTGTTGCCAGTCTTGAAAGAAGTAGGGATTAGAGGCAGTTGAGTATTCACCCAAGGAAAGTTAGCGTTCCATGTTGCTGTGATTGTATCACGTTCAGTGTGGGTTTGAACTAAACCTGTGTAAAGTAGTTGATTGAGATCAACCATATCTTGTCTTGTCTTGTTGAGATGCCAATATTTTTTGAAAGGCAGTAGTGTTTCGCGTGTGAGGTTTATCGCCTTGCTCCAATTTTCATGGTGACCGTAATCTTTTTCTTCGTTGTCTGTGTAAGGAGAAGCATAATAACCTTCAACATCATGGTAGCTCCACAGTGTTAATTCTTTCGTCCACTCTGTTTGACGTACAACTGCACTACAAAGTGTAGTCTGGTAATGGTGTTGCCCTTGTAAGTTGAAGATTTTACAACCCATTTTCAATAGGCGCACTTTGTTAGTAGATTGTAACATTTCTTTGAAATGTCTTGGAAACATAGATGTACGGACATCCACATCGTAAGGAACCCTTCGCCATCCTGTGTCCCAACTCTGTTCAGAGTTGAGAACGGAATTTGGAATTTTATATTCACTCGAGTGATCGAGATACAGTCCCTGATGAGACTTAGAGAATGACCAAATGTTGCCGTTACGTTTGACGTGGTATCCAGGAAATTTTGTATCGGGTGTAGTTTCGCCATGTAAATTGCCACCGTCGCCGTTGTCATCATCAAGGCGAGGTACTTTAGGGTCTGTAGCCATTTATATTGAAAAGAAGGTGCCAACGGCGGCAGTTGCCAAATTTTATTACCAGGAGATGGATCTTGTATGATGTTCACCATTACTGAAAATGAATGTTATTGTTGCAGGTATGGCGTTTTCAATGGTTGAAAACAATGAAGTGACATATTGGACATGTGGCATTCATAAGGAATGGACAGAATCAATCAAAGAATTGTTATCGAATTACGAACACATTACATCATATCATGAGATTGGTGAGAATGTTGGCTGCAAAAAGAACGCAGTTAAAGGATCGCATTACATAGCAACGAAGTCATTGTTCTGGAATATGCAATCTATGCGTAAATTAAAGATAATGTGTCCTGGCAGTTGTTGGGAAAAAGTTCATCGACTGTCGTCGATTCTAGCGTATTGTAAGTCTGCAAATAAGAAAGTAGTAGAAGATAAGTTGAGTGAGGAAACGAAATTGTTGTATGGAAACGATGAGAACGAGAGTGTTAAAGAAAACATGGAGGAGTACATTTTGGAGAGAGATGCCAGAGAAGTGAGAGGAAACGATGTGAAAGAAAAGCAATATGTTGTTGACTTTGATAAGATATGTGCATTTTATAGGGATAGTGGAGCTACAGATAAAAGTCAATTGCATTATTTATTGCAGAGGGATCGTGAGTTCATAAAGATGTGTGTCAAGTACAATTTTAATTTTTTGAGTAATATGGCGTGTAAACAATTAAGAGTTGAGTTTATGGATTATGATATGAGAGATTGTGAGAGGATGTTCGTTTTTAACAGGTTATTGGGGGAATTTCATGGTATTGAGAAGAGTGGATACATAATTTCTAAGTTTTGTGAAGTGAATGGTATTGAGATAGTAGAGTTTTTGAGAAGTGTTAAGAATGTATTTGACAAACAGTTGCCAAAAAAGAATTGTTTGTATCTGCACGGTGAACCTAATGCTGGTAAATCATATATTGCAAGGAGTTTGTGTGTGTTGGGAAGGTATTTTTGTGAGATAAGCAACAGTGCTAGTTTCACATGGCAAATGATGGAATTTCAACGTATTGCCATAGTTGAAGAACCGTGTTTTACCCCAGAGAATATCGAATTTTTTAAAAAAATCGCAGAGGGTCATAGAACCCAAGTACAAGTTAAAGGGAGTCAAGACGTGTTCATTGATAGAACTCCAGTGATCGTTACAACTAATAATCATATTTGGCAGTATGCGAGCGGAGAAGAAGGTGCTTTGAGAACGAGAATGTTTGTGTTTGAGAATTTGAAGGCATTAGATAGAGATTTGTTTGGAAAGAAGAAACTTAATCCGAAGGTATGGTTGTTTTTAATGGCAAAGTATGGATTATTTGAAAGTGATGAGAGGAAGAGAGAGAAAGAGATTTATGTAGAAGAAGTTGAAGAGGAGGAATTGCAAGTGTTGGAAGAAGTAGAGAAGAGAATGAAAGAAGAAGGAGAAGTAGAAGAAAGTGAAATTGAGGAAGAAGTAAGTGATTGTTTAGAGAGTGAAGAAGAATGTGGTAATGTTATTGAACAACACGAGATTGTTGCAAATCATTATAAAATGATGGATGAAGCAGAGTGTCAAGGGAGGCAATTTGAATTGGAATTGTTAGAGCAAGAGAAGATTTTGATTGGTGAAAGTAATTTGTTGAGAGAAAGTATTTGTGATCAGAAATTATGTACCTGTGATATAAACGAGGATCCGTACGATAGAGGCACTAGTAGAGAGAGTACGTTGTGGGGTGAACATAAGATAGGTTGTGTTTATTATGAGTACGATAAAGAGAGCCAGGCAGGAGATGGATCAGATGTACGAAGATATAGAAAAGAGAGAGTTGGAGGAGAAGAAACAGATGTTGAAAGAGATGGGCATGGAAATGGAAGAGAGTTTAGTGAAGGATCTGCAGAAGAATACGCTAGTCTCGTGGATGGATACTCACGAGATTCGCAGGCAGAAATTGATGCAGGAGAATGCAGCCAACGTGACGAAGGAATTATATTGTTTGGAAAAGATGCCAACCAATGCGCAGTTGAAGAAAGAAGAGAAAATAAAAATGGAGAAAAAAGTGAGACCGTTGCCGTCGAAGAATCTAGTGATGAGGAGTGTATGGGAAGAATTTCCAAGAAAAGAGCAAATGATTTATTCTCAGATGAATCTGATAACGAGTGTTCCGAGAGATGTGAAGGCAAAAGACCATGTTTTTGGCATAGAAAGTGCTCGGATGCTGAGAATGTTGCCTCCGAGTTTTTTGTGGAGGCAATCGATTTCTTTAGAGAAGCTGAACAAGTTGTGGAAAAATTTGGAGATTTCAAGGCTAAATTTTACAAGTTTGCCGCAAAATGTGCAAAATTTCTTGATGATTAGATTAAACAACGCAGATGATATTTCTGATATGTTGTGTTGTTGGAAAAGAGCCGACAGTTGCCGTTGTCTGCTTTTTCAAAGCGAAATATTAAATGAAACGTGGTATTGTTGCAAGTTAAACAGGGAATGTTGTAAGAAAGTACACCCTGGCAATATTTTTTATGATGTATTGTTTGAGAACTACATATAAGTTGTTAAAGAGATGCCAACAGTGAACATTGAACAATTTTTACTCATATAAAAAGTAAAAGACAATGGAAATGGTATTATAGTAGTTGAAAAGAAATGTAGTAATCGTGAATAAAGTTATTAAATGAAAAAAAAATTTGTAATGTTGTTGGGAGGGTGTGGTTTTTATACTTAGCTGAAAGGAACCATGCAAGCATGATTTATTTTCTGTCGCTGCCTGTTGGAGCATGAACAATAGAGATTGGGGCTTTGCAAACAAATTGGAATTTTTACCAACTTTCGATGCGTGGCGAAAACAGAATAGGTAAATTCTGTTGTTGGCGGCAAGAAAGAAAAGCCAAAAAAAAAAGTCTATTCTGCCGTTGGCAAAAAAAAAAAAAAAAAAAAAATGTGCCAACAACAGTATGAAAATAATATCGGTCAGATAATTTATGCGAAAATTTTCACATATTTGCATCCATAATTTATTCATAATTAACTTTTAATTTATGCTAATTTATGTTAATTAATTCAAAAGGATATGCAAATTAGAAGGGGGCGCCCGTGAAAAGCCAAAAAAAAAAGTCTATTCTGCCGTTGGCACAAAAAAAAAAAAAAAAAGGGCCAACAACAGTATGAAAATAATATCGGTCAGATAATTTATGCGAAAAATTTACACATATTTGCATCCATAATTTCTTCATAATTAACTTTTAATTTATGCTGATTTATGTTAATTAATTCAAAAGGATATGCAAATTAGAAGGGGGCGCCCGTGCAGGGGGGAGGATCACGACTTTTTCGATATTGCATGTCAATTATGGGTTTTATCAGTCAGAGAACGAAAATCCTCCGTTGGCAGTTGGCAGATAAAATTTGCCAATCGTTGCCGTTGGCAGGTACGAGAGTATTCATAATTAGGTAAATTCACTGTTGTTGGAGGTCTTTGCGCGAAGCGCATCCTTCCCTTTTCCCCCCTTGACGCGAAGCGTCATCCCTATCCCCTTTCCTTTGCGCGAAGCGCATCCTAACCCCTTTCGCGAAGTGAATCCCCTCCTCTCTTTCCGTCCTTCCATTGCGCGAAGCGCATCCCACCCTCTGCGCGAAGCGCATCCCTTATTGCGCGAAGCGCATCCCTTTAGCGCTTAGAGCGCTATCCCTTCCAGCTGTGGTTAGGGGAGGTGGGAAACCTCCTGTTAGCGCGAAGCGCTATCCCATCCCTTGTGCGAAGCGTATCCTTTCCCTTTCCCCTCTTGCACGAAGTGCATCCCCCCCTCCCCTCCCTAGAGATGACGACATAAAATAGTCAAATATTAATGATATGTAAATTTATTCTTTTGTAATGGTTAAGAAAAAAAGTATAAACGTTGTTGGCAATATTTAATTAGTTCATTTTACAAATGGTCGGCGTGTAAGACAGTTCTCGCCGTTGCAAGTATTGATAATACATATTGATTATATATCGGGTAAGTTACCTTCCAAATACTCCCAGTAGCGGACATATAGTTTTCTCATAGGAAAATCGTTGGGAGGTTTAACGTTATGTTTTATATCTCTTGCTCTAAAAATTGGCCATTGATAGTTCATTTCTTGAATGTTCCATCTTAAGTAACCTATGTAATAGTAGTAAAAGTAACTTTTCATGCTTTGTCTTTTATTAAAAATCGTATAATGATCATAAACTTTAAATAAACGAGAAGGCCAAAATTGTAGATAGTTTTTACGAGCGTGTGTTATATATTTATCTGGAAAAGAATTGAAAAGAGTGTGGACCATTTTTATTTTATACTTTTGTATATCAGTTAGTTTTTCTGGAGGTAGTTGTTTTGGGATGCAGCCCATCTTGCCTGTCGTTTCGTCGTAGTCATCTGGATCTGTACCTTTTGCTTTCAGGAAAGCTCTACCTTCTGGATCAGATCTATAAGATATAGGTACTATATCTCCGTTGCAATCGAATATTCCTTGTTCTAAGTCAGGAATGTCTATGACTAGTGGTGGAATGAGATTCACTGTAGGTGTATCTGGCATTCTTATTTTAATGTCTGTCGTACATACTCTGTACCAGCATTCCCATGTTTTTTTGTATTTATTCCAAGAGTGCATGTGTTTTATCGGTGTGAAACCGTCGTCGCAGAATTCTTTACATTTAGGTTTTGGAGGACGTTTAGTTTTAGGTTTTTCTGGTATAGGTTGATTAGGTTGTTCAGGTTAAAAGTCTGTATCTTTGATATCTATTGGATTGTTTTCTTGAACATGTTCTGTGTGTATTAGAGTAGTGGAAGTGCATCTTCTTAGAAAAGCTTCACATGCTGCTCGTAATCTATGTAGTTTGTGACCGTAGTTATCGCTCAGAATGTGTTGGAAATATAATACAGTTTTTACTTTTTGCAGAGTTTCTAAGATATTCGTCCAATTTTGGATAGTGCAAGGAAGATAAGGTATTTCAGTGTATAAGTTGTTGAGATCTATGTTGTATAAATTCCACGTTTTCGTTATATTTTTCTTTAATTCTCTTTTACAGAAGTCTATTGCTATAGGTTTTCCAAATTCAGTGATAATTTTAGAAATGTTTTGTTTAGATAGCCAACGTTTCCATCTGGGGATTACATCTGATAAGTAATCGTAGTTGCCGATGCCATTCCAATCCCCCCAGTTAGGGGGGATTAATCGTTTCCCGGAAGTGTAACAGTGTCGTGTCCTGAGTGACCTCCCCAGTGACCAAGTAGACCGTTGTTGTGTAGTTCTGCAGATGTGTATTCGTTGAATCTCTTGTGTGTTGGGTAGCTAGTTTCCCATTTGCTCCAGTAAGTTATGTCGAATTTGAAAGAGCAATTGATTAGATTCTTGTTTGAATCGTACAATGGAGGTATTCTTAGTAGAAGTTTAGGAGCTTCTTTCTTTGTGAATTGTGTGTAACCCATCATGTACTTTTGTCCCCATCCTTTGAGTTTGTCTGTTGAGAATGTGCCAGGGTGTCCATCGTCTATCATTGCTTTTGCGTCTATCTTGACCTTTTTACCTCCTCCTACGTGGATTTCTACGAAAGGAGAGTTTTCTTCTTTCGTGTTAGAATCTGGTGGTCTGTAGTCAGGTATCTTGTAAGAAGTATTGGTTAAGATAAAGGTCTTATCGAATTGGAGGGCTTTGTTGCCTGACTTGAAGTTTGTAAGTATGAGTGGTAGTTGTGTGTTTATCCAAGGGAAGTCTGTTTTCCAGGTGGCAACTATGGTGTCTTTTTCTGTGTGAGTTTTCACTAGACCTGTGTATAGTAGTTGATAGTTGAGATCAACCATGTCTTGGCGTGTTTTGTTCTGTTTCCATGTTTTTTTGAAAGGCAGAAGAGTTTCTCTGGTGAGGTTTATTGCTCTGCTCCAGTTTTCGTGGTGACCAAAATCTTTTTCTTCGTTTTCGCCATAAGGAGTTGCGTAGTAACCATCGATGTCGTGATAACTCCACAGTGTCAAGTTGGATGTCCATTCTGTTTGTCGTTGTACTGAAGTGCCTAGAGTTGTTTGGTAGTGGTACTGTCCTTGTAAGTTGAAGATTTTGCAGCCCATTTCTAGAAGTCGCACTTTGTTAGAGTTAGAAAGCATTTCTTTGTAGTGTCGCGGGAACATAGATGTACGGACATCGACATCGTATGGTACCCTTCTCCATCCTGTGTCCCAAGCTTGTTCAGCGTTAAGTACGGAAGTCGGAATCTTATATTCAGAGCTGTGGTCGAGATACAAACCTTGGTGTGATTTAGAAAAGTGCCAAATGTTGCCTTCACGTTTGATGTTTTAGCCTGGAAATTGTGAATCGGGTTGTTGTGTGCCAGATAAATCACCATCGTCGCCGTTGTCAATATCAAGGCGAGGTATTTTAGATTCTGAACCCATTGTGAATTAGTAGATGACAACGGTGACGGTATAAAAATCTTATTACCAGGTGTTGGATCTTGTATGATGTTGACCATAACTAAAGACAAATGTTTTGTTGTAGGTATGGCTTTATCAAGGAATGTTGATGGAGGCATGACGTATTGGACATGTGGAATACATAAGCAGTGGGATGATAATATTCGAAAGTTATTGGAGAGTTACGAACATTACACGAGCTTTCACGAGATTGGTGAAAACGAAGGTTGCAAGAAGAATGCTGTGAAGGGTAGTCATTACCATACCGTCATAGCTACAAAGAGTTTATTTTGGAATATGCAGAGTATGCGGAAGTTGAAGTTGATGTGTCCTGGAAGTACGTGGGAGAAAGTGTACAAGTTGTCGTCCATATTGGCGTATTGTAAAGCTAGTAATAAAAAGTGTGTTGATGATTGTTTGAGTGAAGAAACGAAGTTGTTGTATGGGAATGATGAGAATGAGAGTGTGAAAGAAAATATGGATGAATATATTTTGGAAAGAGATGCGAAGGAAGTGAAAGGAAACGATGTGAAGGAGAAACAGTACGTGATTGATTTTGACAAGATTTGTGATTTTTTCCGTAGGAGTGGTGCAACTGATAAAAGTCAGTTGCATTATTTGATGCAGAGAGAAAGGGAATTTGTGAAAGCTTGTGTTAATTGTGAATTGTTTAGCAAATTGTTAAATTATCATTATACATTTAGAGTACCATCTCGTACAATCGAATGGTTATCTTACAAAAGATCACGCGATCAAATCGCAATGAATTACGTTAGATCATTGACTACAGAAATGTATATTCGACTTCGTTCTAATAAAGAAAGAGACATTAAGGATTTAATTTCCAATTTTAATAAAATGTTTCAGCCATTCGATTTTTAACTAATATGTATTTAAAAAAATTTTAAAACTTTTTAACTGATTATTATTATTGAAGAAGAAGGTCAAATTGCTGCAGAAACATTTTATTAAACTTGGAGCAGCGAGAAGTTTTGTTCTCCTCTCACCTCTCATGCAGCTTTAAATAATTACAAGAGGAGACACTTGTATCCGCAATGATCCTTCTGCTGGGAGTTCGTACATCGTTTGGTTTATCAGTTTATCATCCATCG
>JANCMA020040795.1:0-16405 GCA_024336925.2 Zoanthus solanderi
GATTACGGATAACGAATATATTTCGTGTTATTGCACACATCTTCAGCTATTTTACAAAATGAACAAACTATTACAAAAAGATACACTTATGCTAGTGGTAAAATTCTGTTTTGTTTTTAACTTTTACGGCTTCCAAATTTCGTTTGTTTTATCGAGACTTTCGTTCATTTGAGGTTCGTTATATCGAGGTTCTGTTCATACGTTCTACTGTAACTTTGGCGGGGCTGAAAATTTTCAATTCGTTATATAAAGGACTTTATTATTAGAGGCTCGTTAAATCAAGGTTTTTACTATAATTTAATATTGGCATTAAGAAATTATGAGTTTGATTGACTGATACATTTCTGACCTACAAGCAATTTTTCACATAATAAATTGTATCTTTCATGTTTTTCTTACCTAATTGAAACAACTAAGCTGGTAATATATTAGATGTAGTAAAAGCGTAATGCTTGTGGGATGTGGCTATAAAGATTAACGTCAAGTATAGATAGCACAAACGTACTAGTAGCTAACTTGAAGCCACGATAATGGGCACTGTGGCCACATTGGTTGCGGGCTTTATCCCTTGAATCTACCAGAAAAGTAGTGCTTCTGTGGTACATTTACACAGCGCTTATTCAAAGCGGTAAGCGGTATGCAGGGTTCAGCAATTGAGGGCTATAGTTAGTCCACACAGCAACTCACATACTTGAAACTTGGATCACTACCCTGCTCTTTCTGACATGCTCGTGGATTATTTTATGTTCCCCCGGTAGAAGGTCGAGAGACTGGACCAAGAAATGAAGGGGGAGGGGGTTAACAATTTGCAGATGTTAGACCAATGGCAGCACCTTTTTAGTTATTTTAAGACCCTGAGTGTTGGTCCGGTCGGGAATGAAACCCGAGCCTCCCGCACGGTAGATTAACGCCTTACCAACTCGGCCAGCTAGGTGGCAAGCGATTCATGCCAGCCATTAACTGTCAGTAATTAAACTTTGTAATCAAAAGTCAATCAGATCATTGAAAATATTTTCAGCAATACGTCTTACTTGAATTATCGTTAACGTTTTTACAAATGTCTTTAAACAGAAACTTGCAAAGGGTATCCCAGAAATCAAAGTACATAACTGCAACAAACCATTTTGGGTTACAAAGACACGCATTACTAGAACATCGGGTATTTCACTGTCACGATTATTGGACTTAGACCAAAAAGGAACTCGCGCCAAAGCAGAAAGAACAACAATGGAAAATGATCGAAAAAAGAAAGCGGGAAAACACGTGTCCAGGGGTCTTGCCGCCCTACTGGCGATGGACGCGGAATTTGCTAAACAGGACATCCATAGGTCGTCGGATGAAGAAGACTCTAAAACGTCAAATGAAACAACTAGCCAATCAGCAGCTAACACTGTTGAAAACAATCGTAATGGCACTACCACGGCATCACGTGACAATATCAAAACAAGTACTGTTTCCAAAACTACAGTTGGTAAATCAGGTGATTCCAAAGAATCAAATGTTAACGATTCAGCGAACAAAAACGCCGTAAGTGGTGTTTGCTACTCGAGGACGGGACGACCTACAAACAAAATGGGAATGCTTGAAACATCAAACCAAGCTTACATTAAATCAGCAGAAAAAATAGATGGCCAGAAGAAATTGGGAATGTTGGATGAACAGAAGAATAAGCTTGAAACATCGCCAAGTAAACCATTTGGGATGTCGCCCCCGCGAAGCCGCAGCAACATTGGAAAACTTGGAGCGCCAAAAGAAGAAAAATCACCTTTTGTAGCTCAGTCAGCGTTGTCAGCAGGTATCAGTGGACAGGAAGAGCAACAGAAAAGGTTTCTTGCACCGCAATCAAAAATTACAGATGCAAAAGTTATTAAACCCTGGGAAAAAGAAAGTAACAAGCTAAAAATTAATAACCCTGATAGTTTGTTCAATGTGAGAAAGTCGTCTCCAGTACAAGTTCAAAGCAGTAAAGATTTATCCCCAACTCAAAGGGAGCCGCCTTGTACAGAACATTCATTTCACTCAATCGAGCCTTCAGTAGACTACAATGACTACTCCATGAAAGTGAATGAAAGAGACAAAGATAAAATTAGCAGATTGGGAGACAAGAGCCCCGAGCGCCTTATTAATGGTCCAGGCTGTTTTCAAAACTCTACACAACCAATACAACAAAAAAAGCTGAACAAAATTGCAAAGCCTTGGGGAGTAGACTCCTCTAACACCAAAAACTCGCAGAATAAAGACGAAGGTGCTCTCAAACATAAAAGCACAAGTTTCAATGAGGCCAAACCTGATGGAAAAACTGTTTCACTTGGAGGTAAGAAAGATGAACAACGTCAAAGTCAACTTGGTAATGGAGACATGACTAACGAAGAGAAAAGGAACGTTAATTTAAAATCAAATAATTTTGTTCAAAGAAAGGAAGCATTGGACAAAAAGAAACCTTTAAATGGGGAGAAGTATATGGAAGGGACCACAGGCACTTCGCTGATAAATGAAGCTTCTGGAATGACGGAAGCTAAAAGGCATCCTTCAAAAGTGTTGGAAAATAAAAACACAAACAGTTTAGCCAACCAATTGCCATCAAAAAAACTTACGGAAAATATAACCAAAGTGAAGCAAGAGCAAAGTAGTTTGAAACAAGAAAACATTCAAAACAACAAAACAAATTCTGTGAATGCACTGGAGGTGAATAAAACCATAGACACACAACAAAAGACTATCGACTCATTACAAGAAGAAATAAAGAAACTCAAAGAAGAACAAGAATCATTGGTAAGGTCATACGAGAGCAAACTTACACAAATACAAAACGAAATGGAAAAAAGCAAAACTAGAGGAACTTGTAGTTCGGAAATAACAGCGAGCAACACTGTGGATACGGAAAGTATTTCCGTGTCAAGTCAAGATAACGCACGGTCCAGCTCACCGCCACCCGCACCACCTCCCCCTATGGCCCAGAATATGTCACCACCGCCACCGCCTCCTCCACTTGGTAGCAATGGACCACCACCTCCCCCACCACCGCTGGGAGTGGCTGGACCACCACCTCCCCCTCCACCACCGGGTGCAGCAGGACCACCACCTCCCCCTCCACCACCGGGTGCGGCAGGACCTCCACCTCCTCCACCCCCTTGTGGACCGAGCAGCAAGAAAAAAGGCAATTCCAAGCCGACGAAAGCGGCTATCAAACCAGATGCGGATATGAAACCCTTGTTTTGGAATAGAATAATCCTTTCTACAGGTAATCGATTGTTTGAAATTTCTATTTTTTTAGTACAAACTATATTGTTTACTAAAGCTGGGAAAAAAATAGAAATTATGTTTGAATATAATTAGGTGTGCAATTTTGTCATGTAGATTATGAAGGAAGTAAAACTCGAAGGTTTACGAGCTTCGCTCATTTGGTGAGAAGTCTAACGAAAGAATCTGGGTTCGATTATGATTTGTAGCGTTACCACAGAGTTAAGAGGATTCGAAGATTCAACATGGGGAAATTATGTATAACTAAAATTATAATATGCTGACGCTGTAGTTTTGTTTTCAAGTCCTTCCAAAATATTGTAGAACCCCAGCGAGTTAGCCGACCAACCAAGTTATTAGTTCGTTATTATGAATTGTCTCCAATATCCACTTGTGATTTATACCAGCGAGTCTTATATTATTATTAGGCTGACAGTATGCATACAAGATATGCATTACAATTTACCACATCTTGTGGTAACTTAGCCTGCGAGCCGGCTCTTCTAATTTTAAAGGGCCTGTTTGGGAATGGGAAGAAGAGCCTACACGGAAGAAATTATGTTTTAATTCGTATTGTTAGGTTTTGTTTGGGTCGGTGGAAAGTGTGTAAGTTCCTAGGTGGGATGTAAGTTTCGAGTTCCAAGTTCGAGCTCCATCTTTCTTTACCTGCAGTTATTGTCGAGGAAGCTAATGTTCTCGAGATGCCGACGGGTAAAAGGTATATAAATTTATTGAGTTTTTGACAATTGTTTCTTACAAGAGAAAAATGGGATCGAATAAATCATGACACGCTTGTTGAGTGTTGTATTCCTACAAAAAAAACTGTGATATTCTTTTGTAAATAAATAAATCTTGAATCTGGCGATGTCGTGCTGTAAATTGCTGTCTTTGTATTTCATGGAACCAAGACTTGACAAAGTATTTTTTTTGTAATTATATGTGTTTCAGTTTTAGCTATTTGTGTTTCAGTTTTAGCTTAGCTGCTTTCAAATTATTTGTAGAAAAGTAAACAACACATGACAGCTGAACTTTACTTGAGCCGACGCTCGCTGATTGGTTTATATTTGACCGAATTTGACAGCGTATGCTGGGGGCTGGAATCTAAACAAATAGGTTCCGTGCAGACTCTTCTTCCCATTCCCACCCTCACCGTTTACCTTTCCCCTGCTCGCAGGCTCGTGGTAACTCGCGACTCCATATTACTTTAATGCTACTTTGTGAAATAAGGTGTCTATGAAACCATGATCCCGATATAATGAACACTCATCTGCAATGTGATTGGTAGTTTATAGTTTTTCTCACTTTCACGACTTAAGGCCATAAAGAAAAGAAAATTTATTATAATAGACCATTTTCACGTCTGTAGTAGCTGCTTTCTACAATGACAGCGGACTCAATTTGTACAGTGTTAGCTTCGTTTTGTTGTTAAATATTCAAAAATACTTGTGAAAGAGAGCGAGAAGTCAAACGTCCAACAATACACGCAGTTGTAAAAGTGTAAAATTACATTGGAATTTAGGAATATTTAACTTCATACTGAGGCTAACACTGCACAAGTTGAGTCCGCTGTCATTGTAGAAAGCAGCTGCTGCAAATGCGAAAATGGTCTATTAAAACTCCCTGCGTAGGCCTTTTCATATGAAATGCTTAGTCAGTTATATAAATCTGTTCTTGTATCTACTGAAAAAATTTCTACCTTTAGTACCACTTAAATTAATTAAGAATTCTTTTAGTAAGTATCTTTTAGGTAAATGCCTATCATTTCTCCTATTAACCTAAAAATTTATGTCATGACACACATAAGTACTGGCCCATTGCACGTTGGGCAGGATTTTGTTTTGTGCTGATTTCCGTTAGAAATGAATAAAAAGCTTTTTGAAATTATATGTGAAAAACAAATAATCATCGCCGTTAGAATTGAGTATAGCCGACGTTTTGAGCGTTTGCCCTTTTTGAAATCAACTGCTTCTCTCTCAATAATAAAACGTATCCGATTATTTGGACGCTTTGAGACTCAAACCTTATATATTTTGGTAATGAAAATATCATGCTTATTTGCTGCACGTAATCGGAGAAAAACTTTTCACACTTGAATATAAATTTAGAATATCGGTGTGTTTACCTTTGTTTTAGTGTCTTTTTCAACATGTGTTGTCCACGTTTTGTAGACGAAACAGATGGAGACCCCAACAACAACGGCAGCAGAGGAAGAACAAGAGCTATATGGGAGAATGTGCCCGAGGCAGAGTTTAATATAGGCGAGTTCTCCAAGTAAGGACACGATACTTTGCGTTTATCTCTCCTGTATTCATATTGGTAATAGGACTGAGTGGAGTCCAATGCGGTCTGTAATCATACGAGTGACTAATAAAATCGAAGCGGGAGTCCGATTTGTTAATCACGAGTATGATTGCAAACTGAATTGGACGACACAAGTCAAAGTCCTGTTACCAATTAATGATAATCATTACAATTTCCGAAAAACTAAAAAATGCAATTTTAAAAATAGCTTTTTTAAAATTGCAATTTTTCATTTATAGTAAGTACAATTTCCGAAGAAATATGAAAAAAACTTTAAAGTAGCTTTAAACAGCCTTTGGAAATGGCCCCTGCTTAGAAGGGAAAGTTTTCAGTTGCTATAGTGATTGTAATCTGTGTTGTGATTGGTGGATTTAGCTGAAAATACTTAAAATGATTGGCTCAAGAAATTGTCCAATTACAGGTGTCCGATTACAACCAACTGTCCGATTACAATTTTGCAGATTAATTAGTGCAAAATACAGAAATTATGCACCATTCACTTTTGAAGAAATTGTAATGATTGTGATTAAGTTTGTAATTGCATGGTAGTTTGTAAAACGCCGTAATTTGCGATACTTTTCCCACTTTTTGTTGGTATGTTTGTAGTTTTGTGATGTATGTTAGTTTGCAACGTTATTACGCTACCTAACTATTACCTATTTTAAGCACAAGAGAGGTGATGGGTGACAAACATTTCCAAGGGAAGGCTGGGTAGACACTTTTCTCCCAATGAGAAAAAAAAGCTAGTGGAAGTGTTGCGAATTATGGCATTAAATTGCTTTACTAATTGCCGTTTCAGTCGGTGTGTAAGTTCGACTTTTTAAAACCTAAAAGCCTACAGGAATTTTTAGCGTCACATTAACTTGGCGAATTTTCAAAAAGCTGGTATTTCTAGTTACTTTATTTTTACGTTTTTAATTCAAAACTTGGTTCGTCGCCATTACAAAGAGCCGGCAAATGGACATTTTAATGACTGTACTAAAAAATTGCTGCCTAAACAATGAGATGAGAGTCATGATGAAGATATCGCCTCACAATTGGACAATAGGGACTTTAAGATACGAGGACGGCAACGGCGACGGGAACGGCAAAGAACAATAGTCTTAATTAATGAAAACAATAGTTGCACGTTGGAATGTAGCGTGTTGACCGCCTGCTCACCGTCGTCTTCAGTGATACGCAGCGGAAAGCTCACTTTTGTGGTTCTGTGGACAACGTAAACGTCATACAACAAAATTTGACAATCTTTGTTTACATTTGAGGCCAAACCTTTCATCTTTTACTGTTCGAGAATCTTATGCAAAGTCGAAAGGAAAAATTTATTGATGATCTAAAACGGAAAAACTAAAGGAGAAATAATATTTTTCACAACTGCTCCCATCCTCGTTTCTTAAAGTCCCTATTATTGATTCTATGAACATTTTTTTGCTGTCACGCAATACAAAAACATTGACTTTATGAAAACTTTTGTTACATTAAATTAACCCACTTTTTAAAATTTTTGAATTATACAGAGTCACTCAATTTTAGCGTTATGTTAAGTTAGCGACACGTCATTTTAGTTTAACGATTTTGAAAAATTGTCTGCATTAAGTGACGCTAAAATCTCATGTAATATAAGTAATATATCAAATACGAGAGACAGTGTTTCATCATATTTCCAAACACTGAGAAGAGAGTTGAAAATACGACGCGCAGCGGAGTATTTTTGACGAAATTCGAGGCTTTTGGAAATGTGACGAAACACTGTCTCAAGTGTTTGATATATCTTCTCAATCGAAACTAAAACTAAGGAGTAAACCAAGAAATGAAATCGTAAAAATATATGCTAATTAAGATCACATTGTAATGTGATCACATTACATAGATATGAATGTTTTACCAAAAAAATAGACGACTCGCATTTTCGATACGAAACTACATCCGTGATACGAGTGAGATATTTTCCATATCCTCACCAGTGAAGATATCGCTGACTTCATTCCTTTGTTTTTCCTTTGTTTTTCGTCTAGTTTTTTTTTTTTTTTTTAAATTTTCGAAACACTCATACCTATGTAAAAAAAAAATTACACGTTGGTTTGAACATATGAAGTTTATCTTCTCGTGGAAAAAAGGTTTCACGAGTTGCGCTCACTCGTGAAATCTTTTTTACACTCGAAGATAAACTTCATGTGTTCGCACCATGTATTAACTTGATGAATTATTAATGACTTTGAGAAGGAACCTTAAAATTGTCCTCACCGTATAAACTGAGTCGGAAAGACGACACTTTAAATAATCGCCATGTGTCATTGTAAATTTATTGTTATAGCTATTAAATGTGATCGCTTTTGTTTAAATGAACATTTAGGTGAAGTTTGTTCTAGCCAACAAATGTTATTACAAAGAGCTTAAAAGGGCGTCCCCTGGGGGGATGGGGTGCCAGGGATTTCAGAACTTCCCCCATTCAACCGTTATATTTTTCTTTACTGCGAGAATCTGTCGATTTTGTAGTACACAACTCGTAAGATATTGCCTTTAGGCCTTTATTTTTGCGAGAGTTTATTTAAATGGGGAATTAAGCTAGTGCCTGGACAGTTGGCGACAAAAGGTTTCCCTCCCCCACCGAAAAATACCCCCTGCAAAATATGTCAGTAAGCGGGAAACAGCCCCTCTTCTCTCTTTTCAAAATTCCTGGGGACGCCAATGAACTAATATCTTTTTTGAAAGGTTGTTAAATTTCTTTGCAAATTAGATGGGGTGACTATGCTACATTCAGAATAGAAGCTGAATGTTTGAATGACTCCAAATAATCGATCAGTCCAGTGAATAGTAAATGATTGTTACTGTATCAATCTTTACAGGCTTTTTAGAAGGAAGGCCCCCAGCAAGGGCGCAAATAAAAGACTTTCATTGAAAGATGATCTTCATTTTTTAAAAGGCAAAGGGAAAGAGGTACTGATTATTAAACAAAGACAGATGGATGTCAGGAATTCGCTGTTCTCTAAATGTTAAGCTACTCATATATTGCTGATATTTCTTTCTCCTAAAATGGAATGGGTAAACCTCCCTGAGAAGTCATAATACTAGAAGTAATAATAGATTAGGTGAAGTGCGTCCAAGTTCTCTCTGCTTTAAATATTAAGCTACTCACACGACCTAAGTCTGATTCCGGAGTTTTTTCTCAGAGATTTCTGATACTTCTTCCTCCTAAAATGGAATGGGCAAACCTCCCTGAGAAGTCATAATACTAGAAGTAATCATAGATTGGGTGAAGTACCTTCAAGTTCTCTCATCTCTAAATGTTGTGCTACTCACGTGACCTTAGTCTGATTTCGGGGTTTTGTCTCAGAGATTTCAGATACTTCTTCCTCCTAAAATGGAATGGGTAAGCCTCTTTGAGAAGTCATAATACTTCAATCATAGGTTAGGTGAAGAGTGTTGGATTTTTATTTAGGGCTTTTAACGCGCAGACAACAAACACTAAACACACAACTGAGGTAAGGGCACTTTATTTCTGCTTTACATTTGCAGAAGAATTTTCATGATTTCAAAAAATCAACATTTATTCTGCTAAAAAGTTTTACAATCAGCTTTAAAGCTGGTCTGTTCTTATACAAGTTAAAACTACTCGCCGTGGGGTGCGCCATCGCCATTTGCGCTTCTGCAAGTGAAAATACAAAACGAGATGAATTATTGAAGATGTCGCAGAAAATGCAGACGTACAACGAAAATGAATACCACAAAAGGCCTTCCTTGAGTACCACAGGAATCCCAACTGATTAACTTAGGAATCTCAACTGAGTAACATTATAGGAATCCCAACTGATTACCACAGAAATCCCTACTGAGTACCACAGAAATCCCTACTGAGTACCACAGGAATCCCAACTGAGTACCACAGGAACCCAACTGAGTACCACAGGAATCCTAACTAAGTAACACAGGAATCCCAACTGAGTAAAACTGAAATCCCAACTAAATACCACAGCAATCCCAACTGAGTAACATAGAAATCCCTACGTAGTAACACAGAAATCCCAACTGAACACCACAGGGATACCAAATGATTAACATAGGAATTGCAACATTATGTGTTGCGTTTTCCTAACGTCGAACGCAATTATAGCCTCAGTAAAACATTTTATGTGCCCAAATACTTTATGGTTTTCTGTATTTAAAATGTTATTATTCGAAAACATGAAAAGGCTTATATTACTCTGTTATTTTGCTTGACAATATAGCCAAATCTTTGCTGACGTCATTGTTTACAATCTGCTTCATTAGCATACAACTTTAGGTAGCGAATGAACAAAGATAACTATGGTTTGAGTCTAAAACTTGAGAAAGCTTGTCGAGCTAACAATATATCGCCTTTCCAAAATACTCAAAAAAGCTGGGGGTAAATCGTTAATGAGCCATACATTCTCTGTAAAAACTACATTAGATCACAGGAACAATGAATAGCTTAATGCTTTAATTTTTTCAGAAGAAGTATATTTTACAAAACACTCTCAATATACAGTGTTTTAGTTTTTGTAACCTTTTAACCTTGTTAACCTTTTGTAATCTTATTAGAAACTGGTGCACATATGCTGGAGGCAGCGTAACTCGGTGGTCAGAGTTCGAGATTTGAATGCGGGAGACCCGGGTTCAAATCCCCAACTCGGACTACTGAATGAATTTGTCCTTGGTGATCCCAGGGGCAGATTCACCACGCTTTGTAAATAGCCAACTGGTTTGCCTCCTACCAGTTGGGATTCTTAACTGGGGATTTTAACAATACACTGAAAAGCCCCTTTAGGGGAGTTGTCGTTAGGGATTCATATATATATTTTTTTATATTTTTTCATAGTACGCCGGCTGTAATCACCTTGTGCGTGAGAACAAAATTTAAAAATGAAGGAAAACCTACGCTGTTCCTAAAGGCTCTAAGGAAGCAACTAAGTTCGGGATAACGCTTTTCAAAGGTAATACAATATCCTTATGACAACTGTGATAATTAGTAAAAGATAAAACTTCGAGTGAAAATGTTTCAGATGTCGATACGTGCGACTGAGAAAATGATAACAACAAATAAAATTTTGCACAAATTTTCCTTCATTAATTTGACAGAATGGTTTCAACAGCAAACCCGAAGTAATTTTACTAAAACAATTATTCGCTTCAGGCTAGCTCAGTGAATATTCACAAGATATTCACTTCGCCTTATGTTAAATAAACACTGGGCATTTTGGGAACTCCGTAACACTGGACTTGGGTTGTTATAGGGTAATTTTTATAGGATATTTGGAGTTTGTATTAGGTATCTATTTAGTTCTTTATTTATGTGTAAACGATGGTTAACCGAGCGCTAAGCTGCACTTGAACGTTTGTTGAAACAGTCTGTTCCAACTGACAAACTACCGTATTTCCTCTAATATACGCCGAGCGCATGTATTAACTTTTGAAGAAATTCCGTGCGTCGTGTATTGGAGGGAGCCGTGTAAAAGAGGAAGGAGTGCAGACAAACTCTTAACAAGCGCTGGAGCAAAAGTATGACAATTGAAATGTTCCATTACAAAGTTCTAATGCAAGGCCTCAAAGCTAAAAATAGGGCAAGTTTAAAATGACTCTTGGTTTTATGGAGAATCAAATCACTACAATGGTAGCAGGCTCATTCTAGAAACAAAACAAAAAATCATCATGTTACATTAAATGTAATTTATTACACCGTCCATCAAATGAATATTTGTTACACATTTATTTACGAGATTTTTAAAAAATATCATTTTATATTGTCATATTTTCCTGCAATTATTCTAACAAAACTCCGCTTTTGAAAGGGGTCGTTTACTAGAGCGAGGCATATATTGGAGGGAGGGAGACGTTTATCGTCATTTCTACATAAATTGTGCAGCGTCTATTAGAGGGCCACGTGTAATTGAGGCTAGGCGTATATTGGAGGGAATACGGTAACTTAAAAGCTGAAAGTTTGAAAACAATTGACATAAGAAATAAAAGATTTGAGGTTAATTTTGCTGCAAGATGTAGCACCAAAACAATCATCAATGTAGCGTCCAAAAAATTCGGGTTCAGGGTCGGAGTATTGTTCGAAAATGAGTTATTGAATAAAACCAACAAACAAATTAGCGTATTTAGGTCCCATCTTAGTACCTATAGCTACACCATTAATCTGTTTAAAATAACGATTGTTAAAAGAAAAACAATTGAGAATGAGAATAAGTTCTGCTAAGCGCCATAAAGTGGCAATGGCAGGCTCTGTAAAACAGTATGACAATCAAAAAATGTTTGAGAGCACGAAGACCCTGGTCATTAGGAATGACAGTATAAAACAAATTAACGTCCATAGTAAATAAAAACGTGGTACGTGTCTGATCGAAAACAGAATTCGTTTAAAATTCTTAAGGCATAACTGTAAGTGGGAAAAGTTTTAACAATAGGTAGCATAATAGAGTCAAGACAACTGGAGATGAGCTCAGTAGGGCAACCCTCAAGCAGAAACAATGGGGCGGCCAGGACTGTGGACTATGTAAATTTTGGACAAGAAATAAGTCTGAGAGGTTCTAGGAGTGGTGTGGATGAGGTAACTGGCAGTTTGAGGATGACTGCCGTCAGAAATAAAAGAATTGATGGTGTCTTTTACTATTTTCTGATGATGTGTAATGAGGTCTTTGTCTCCCTCAAGATAAAAGGTAGAATCAGATAATTAGCGATAAGCCTCCACTTTGTAAAGATTGGTGCGCCAAACAACGACAGCACCACCTTAATGACAATATCATTGCGATTGCGAAGGTTGCGGACAGCTGACCATTCTTTTTTGGAGAAATTAGAAAAACTAAGTTTTGGCGATGTCATGGCGACACTTATTAAAAAGATCAAAATAAGCGAATTGTTCATCTGGAGGAACCCAATTAGATTTTCTGCGTCTTTTTTAGCTTGAAACTCGTCGGACTGTTTAGAGACAGGAACAAAATTAAAGCCTTTGCTAAGAACAGACATTTCAGATTCAGAAAGAGCAAGGTCCTCTGGAATAGTAACATCGGACTGTTTACAGAGGTTAGAATTTTCAACAGGCGGAGAAGTGTTTTGAATGACAACGTACGTGGTCGACATCGCGCGTAATAGGATTATAATTACAAACATCATTAACAACTGAATCATTATATACTTCAATATCATGGACATTATTAACTTTAACATCGTGAATATGATCAACGTTAAATACATTTTTTTGTTTGATGACCAATAAATTACCTAGTGATAGCAGCTGAATCAGAAGAGGTGATGTGATTCCTTGTGGAGGAGGGGTAAAATCGGCAGTAAGGGATTGGATGTCCTGTGCTTGGAGTAAATGGAGGGAACTGGCGAGCTGGCTAGTACACCATACCATTCCACTAGAGGAAAGAGCAAAGGTTTACTGTACATGTGTGAGGCTTGCATTGCTGTTTGCTGTGGAAACTTGGACACTAACTTTAAAAAAAATAAGGTTGAGATTGTTTGATCATGTAAAACGTAGGGATGAGAATAGCATACTTGGGAGAGTGATGGAGCTGGAAGTATGTGGAAAGTAGAAGGCCAGTCAGTAAGCCAAAAAGGACCTGGAGTAAGGGGGTGCCTATTGAGATATCCAAATCTCAGTTAACTTCTAAATTTCGGGCCAAATCTCAGTTAACTAATAATCAGAGTTAACTATTAATATTCTGAAAAAAAAAACGTTAATGCTGTTATTTTCAGATAATTATCATATTTTAGTCAAAGTAATTTATAACATGGAATCTATGTAAATACATCCTCATCATCTAGTCCATTTATCTTCACTACTTCTTCTTTCTTTGTGCTGTAACATAAGATCAACTCTTGCCATGATCAAATCCAAATATTTAATCTTATAAACCTTCGTTGAAAAATAATTTAAATGTTTTAGTAGTTATGTTAGCAATATCACTAACCTCATAAATCCAGACATCTGACAAATGCACGGACTGCTCTACCTGACCTGATGAAGCGGCACGTCTTGCTAACTACTTCGAGCTCTGTCTCTCCGTCACTGTCCCCATCTGAATCTGTTTCGTATTTATCCTGTATCTGTATGTCAGAAACATCAGCGTCGTTAACAAATGTTAAACCAACTGCTTGCAACTCTTGAAAGTCGAGGGAGTGTTCAGTGATAGGAGTAGTTCGAGAGGGTTTGCCAGAAGTTGAAGGTTCCGAAGGGAATTCCACACAGGTGTATCGTTGCTGATTCGGCTTGGAGTAGGCAGCTGGTGCTAAGCTTTCCGCTTTATCCTTTGTTTTTTCACTTCTCACAGTTCGTTTACGAACAAGGCGATAGCTTTCCATCCATTCCTTTTTATCAATAATACACCTTTCTCCGACACTTGTTGCTCCGTAGTTGGAAGGGATATAGTTGAGATATTTGATAGCGGTATCGCAGTAGCAGAAACGGGCCGAAACGGGATAGTAAGACTTTTTGCGAGTGTCGTACTTTGCAGCCCATTGAGTGATTCTTTTCAATGATTCTTTAACAATCGACCCAAAGTCTTGAGCATATTTAATAAGACACTCTCGTTTCTTTTTTCTTTCGTGCTTGAAGTGGGAAACTGCGTGGAGGTTTTCTACTAGTGTCGTTAGTAATGTTGAAAGTTCAACTTGATCAAAGAATAAAGGGTTTACAGAAGTAATATTTTCGATTACCCTGTTCATTCCTTTTCTTAAAAGAAGAAGCGAGGGGTTTTTGGACACAGTGCCTTCTGGGCCGTTGGTCGCGACTCGTGATAAGTTAAATTGCTCTTTCACTCTAGCAACCATTTTTCTACCCCTTTGCAAACTGTGTCGATGTTCTTCTTGGCCTCATTTAGTACTTTTTTGCAGGAGTGCCTTTGGTGTGGATTTCAAAACTATCGTACAAAAGTCCAAGGTTTTTTAAAAAGGCAGTTGTCTCAGAAAGACCTGTCACCAGTTTTGTGCTTCCAACTGCAACATCTGTTACAAATATAGATTTTTCATAGGAGCAGACTCCATGAACTTGGACAAAAGAAACTGTTCGTTGTGAGCCATCGGAGTTTTTTATCTGTCCAGAGCCGTCTCTTTTGATCGATTGAACCCGAAAACATTTTGAACATCTCAGCTAACTATTAGATCTAGCTCTCTTTCTCAGTTAACTACTAACATTTTAACCAAATCTCAATTGACTACTAAATTTTCGGCCTAATCTCAGTTAACTGTTAACCCCATTGGCACCCTCGAGTAAGGTACTGGAAGAAAATATGAGGAATCTAAGCATTACAGAAGATATGGCAGCGGACAGAAAACAGTGGAGGCAACTCATATCACGTCCAACCCCAGGAGTGGGAAATTAGGGATGGTAAACGAAGATGATAATGATGATGAAATGTTCTCGTGTTTTCTCTTTGCTGTTGTATTGAGCATTGTAATATGAGCCGACCATGGAATGCAGCCGTTAACGTTCTTTTATATATGTGTAAAATGTCTGTGTTTTTGTCTTCTATTTTAGTGTTAGTGATGAGTATTTGACAGCAAGCCCTCGAAAGTTTGCCTGTATAACTGTGGACCACATTGGACTAAAGATCTGCACAGTATCAAATGTTTTAAATTGAAAGCTCCGAATCGTCCAATCTGCTCTGGCATGGTGAAAGCACAGCCATAAATATATTTCTCTTCTTCAATCCTCGAAAAAATGCGGTCCCTAATAAATGTTACTGTTATTTATCATCAACCACGTTCTTGCATGAACATTAATTGTGTCAATTAGTGTGCACTTCGATTAGATTTCTGATTTATTTGCAAGTCTTTCCATTAAACCTGGTTATTTGCTGATCAGTGGTAATTTTAATATTAATGCTGAAACACTTGAGGATCCTGTTGTACCCAAATTTTTAGATAATGTCGGATCTCTTGGGCTTCAACAGCATGCCAGTGTTCCAACTCATGTGGCCTATCACACCCTATATCTTGTTATCGCACGTGTAAATAGTTATCCTTTATATGGCTCACTTAACGCGCATTATAAGATGACGTCACACTCGACAGTCCTTTTCACTCTAAACCTGCCTAAACCAGCACGTTCTGGTCATTAAAGCTTGTAGAAAGATGAAGTCAATTGATACAAATAGATTTTGACAAAAAAATAAATATTGGGATATAGTGAAAATGAAGCTCCCTTCCTCCTCCTCCCAAAAAAAGAATTTCAGTTTTGTAATTATATAACTTTTTGTACTTTATCTTTTTATAATAAACCCTAACCCTAACCGTAATAATGATAGTTGAAACGCAGGGTTAGGGTTTATTATAAGAAATAGAGCACAAAATTCTTTGGGGGGCGTCTTCTTCACTATATACAAATATTGTCTTATGCTTTGAATATCCAAGTTTTCTGGTAGAAGTAAAACAGACTTTCCCAGGTTTTGGAATATAACACTCCGCTTCTTGCACGTTTCCTTCAACTCCACATGTCGAATTTGAAGCTTTGCACACAACATTTTACCAAGATTGTTTTTCCGATGTTTTGAGAAAAACAATTTAACTCGCGAGCTACAAGGCATTTAGCTTCAAAACAACAGAAAACGTGCCCAACTTTGATAAACAATAAGCTTTTTTTTCACCAGGATGAGCCATCTTAAAAACTTATTGTAACAGCTTGCCCCCCAGCGCGCAAAGTATTATTGGAACGAATCTACAGACAGTCTATCTTGAACAGACGATGACATAGTGGGTTACCAGGCTATACACCAGGGCCCCGTTGCTCGAAAGTGAGTTAACTTTAACTCAGAGTTAATTTGACTAAGTCTGAGTTAACTAACCCTGAGTTAAAATGCTGTTGCTCGAACGGTGGTTAAACCCAAACAAACTCTGAGTTAACTAA
>JANCMA020040894.1:0-16403 GCA_024336925.2 Zoanthus solanderi
AATTTGAGTTTTTCCAACACACAAGTGGAAGTTAATTCCATATTGAACGAGTAAAAGCTTCGATTACTTGTTAATCACATTTGTATTTGATTAGTTTTAAAATACTAGGTTCAGATTTTCCGAGGAAAAATAATTGTTAATGCCAAAATTTCAGCTTTTCTGTAAAGTTGGAAGCAAAACCACGGGTTTGAAGAATGTTGAATGAACATTATTACATTTTGGAGCAATAAGTTACAAAATTCGAATTTCCTAATTAGCTTGAACAGACCATTTTCGCATTTGCAGCAGCTGCTTTCAACAATGACAGCGGACTCAATTTGTACAGTGTTAACCTCAGTATGAAGTTAAATATTCCTAAATTCCAAGTAATTTTACATTTTTTAAAGCTGCGTGTATTGTTGGAGGTGTGACTTCTCACTCTCTCCTGCAAGTATTTTTGAATATTTAACAACACAATGCGGCTAACACCGTACAAATTGAGTCCGCTGTAATTGTAGAAAGCAGCTACTGCAGATGCGAAAATGTCTCTTCGGTTGCCGTTCAAGTATGATTACCGGACTTGGGCTACCTGTGGTTTGATAAAGGCCTGTGCACGTGTGACGTAAATCACGTGAGCGTATCATAACATTAAAAAATGGCCGCCATGCTTGAAGTAAAGAAAGATCCGTCAAACAACAGAGATGAAAGTGTATTAGTCGAGGCTAAAGCAATGAAGGGGAATGAGAAAACTCAAAAACTACGGAAACATTCAGAACTGGAGTATATTGGCGACAAATTATGCCAGGTTCAACGAGCTGATCAAACGTGGCGTAAGTTTAATCTAAGATTTCAACCACTTTTCAACATTTAGTATTTATAAGAGGCAAATATATATGCTAATTTCGCTTAGCTTGACTTGACAATTCATTCTTTTGTGATTTCTTTAAATTCGAATGCAGATCCAGCAGAAATCATTCATAAAAGAAGCTCAGAAGACGGTTTGGCGGAATATTATGTGCACTACAATGGATGTAAGTTTTTTCACGAACTCTAACGTCAAATGATATTTTTGTCTGAAGCACGTGGTATTAAAACCAGTTGCCATATTTTTAAGTTTCTGATAATTGGTACATATCGCGTTGTAGGCTTGTGAATATTACTCAGAGAAATTGCCCTAAAAGTCAGTAACCACGCTTGATTGTTTATCTATAAAATTTAAGTATACTTTTGTTGTGATTGTTAAATGCACTGAATAGCGGCATTATCTAAAGCTCAGTCGAAAGATTTTGTTTTGTTGTGGTTAGCCTATTTCTTTAGTACATGTTGTTTACCTTTCGTGTGTGTTCGGCCAAGACAAACATTTGTTTTGACTGATAAATATCAACCAAGTCGTACTCAAGTTGAAATGTTTGCAAATGTTGCATTTATAAAATGTTTGGAAGGAAAGCGATCTACAGTAATTTTAAAAATACCTTGCAAACTTTTAAAACAATTTTGATAGATTTTTATTTTTATATATTTTGCGATGCGAAATATGCTATAGTTTCAGTACAGAATGTAATTTAGACAACTCAGGTGGAAGATAACCATTAATAAGAAACCCATCTAACCTATGCAAGCATGGAAATAGTTGTTTAAAATGTGAATGAATGAATAAAGTTGGAGATAATCAATACACCATAAGAGATATTCATTAATTCAAAGCTCTCGTTTAACATCAATTAATCAGATCAACATTTTGAGCACTTTTGGAAAAAAAAAACAACGGAGAAAATAAACTGAAATTGAGTAGTAAAATATGTATGAAAATAAAGATGTATTTTATCTTCTGTTTTTCAATCATCGAAGAATAGACCATTTTTTGAATTTCAAGTTACCATTCACTACAATGGCAATGAAATCAATTTGTAACATTTTCTCCTCCATATGGAGTTATATATGCCTAAAGGCAATGTAGTTTTACACTATTTTCAACTGTGTATTGTTGAAGGTGTGACTTCTCGCTCTCTCTTACTAGTATTTTTGAATATTAACAAAACAAGGCTAAGACTGTATAGAATTGAATCTGCAATCATTTAATCAGTAGTAACTAGAAATTCGAAACTGGTATATTATCTAACTGGTGGTAAGTCAGTGTAGATATTTTCATCTCAAATTTAGGTCTCAAAACGTTGACTTATATACTGGGAATATGGTTTTATACCAGGTTCTACATAATTATAAAGTCCAGGGATAAAAATTGGAATTTTTTTTCATAAGACATTTTGATTAGCAATCACTCAGATTCACTAGTCCTTTTTACTAGACCTTACCAGCTTTTTTCATTTTTGTTATGCTTTTTTGCTCCACCTAATGCAATATTTTTTCATTTTTCTGTGGAACCTGCATGGCCATGACACATCATTCGATTGACATGTACCCACTTTTCATAGAAAGTCATTCAGGCAGATCAGAACCTCATTACAATAAAACTGTAATGAAATGACGTTGTAATAATATGTTCTTAAATTACAACACGTGACTATCATAAGTGATTATTAATACATAGAAAATAAAGTAAATCAGTTCAATCATATACGTTGTGAGTTGCTTATCAAAATATTACAGACGTTATTTTGAATGTGAGCACAAATAAAGTAAAATGCTGTGAAGAAGAACCTAGTGTTTTTTGAAGCTTGGCAAAATAGATTCTTATAGAACTGTATGGAGTATTTATTGGGAGTTTTAGCTAAATAGGTTATTAATATATTTTATGAAGAAGGGTAAAGAAATTGCTATTAGTAAATGGTATTTATCCTTCATAAAAGGCATTTATTTAATACATGAAACAATATAATAATTATAGAAGTTATATTTAAAAGCATCTTATGCAATGTCTATGAACACAAACAAGCACAGTCCACCTTTTTCATTATATTTTCAGTAATGTAATATAAATTTCTCATATTAAAGCCAGACTTTTGGTCAAAATGTTTATGAAAATTTAGTCTAACCTCACATATTCAAGAACCTGTTGATTTTTCACGGTTAAGCTGGTTCTTATATTTTGGAGTATTAAAATAACAAATTTCTGTCAGGAGGTCCTTAAATTCTAGGTTCATCTTTGTGGCATTTTACTGTATTTCAAAAACATTATTGGTAGGAGACAATATTTTACTAATAAAACACTTTAATTGACTAGTTTGAAGACAAGGTTACTAGTTTAACATAACTTTTACTGGTGTGTAGATTAGCAGACTACCCCTAATTTTGAGCGTTGAAGTTACATATTTTTTTATTGTGATTATTGTTTTATAATCTGGATTTTATAATTAATGTAGTTGAAAATGAAGAGTCTTGGTAAAATTTCAAAAAATCTTTATTAATATTGTTTTTCTTTTTTGTTATGCTACAATATAGGTCACTGTCTAAATCTCAGTCTGTAAAATGCTTCTACAGCCTCATAGAGTTATAGTAACAGATAAAGTATCTTGTTATCTGTCACATTAAATGGATACTAATTAATATTACTTAAACTTTGTAAAAAATTGTTATTTAATTAAGATTTATTTGGTACAAGTTATTAACTAAAGGATTTTTTCTCGTCTGGCCTTTAACTCATTCATTTTTTGTATTATCTTTGTCTGTCATTTTAACTTCTGTTGATACTCTTATTATTTTTCAAATTCTTGTGGTCTAAGGAGAACACTGCAGCTGTGTTTTCAGGGTTTTCATTAATGCAAAATATTGCGTATTTTACGCAAAAAATTAATTTGGGACACAAAAAATGAAATGCAATGCGTCCCTGGGACACACAAGATTGACAGGGCATTACGGTGTAAATAAACTTTCGATGACAGAAATTTTGTTTGGGACCCCTAATTCAAAAATGAAGGGGTCCCTGGGACTCCTCTTGAAAATTTCTACTGAAAACCCTGGTATATAACTTGCTTTAATAACTGGTTTTGTTAGCCTTGTTTGGAGCTGTGACCAGTTTTGCCCACTAATAATCGACTAAAACAAAATTACAGAATTCCAAGTAAATTAAGATAGTTTATACGATCAATTGATATCGACTCCTCATTTTAGTTTTCATTGTCTGTGATTTCTGATCTTTTTAACCTTCTTTTGAAGATTTTATGGTAAAAATAATCACTGGATTGTGCAGAGAAATTGATACTTTTCATTTACCTTTTAGAATTTGTAGGAAGTTGGGTACAGTTCACCGAACAGAAAGTAGCTAGGAAGTGTCTAAATGACTAACAGCCAGTGACATGCAATTCAAAACACTAAATGGTTGATAGTCCCAATTTCTTTCCAGAAATGCATTGAAGGTTAAATCTGTTGGATTAAATTCCATCTTTTATTGATAAAGAATGATTATAAAAATCATTTTGAACACTGAGTTCTTATTTTGTTGATTATCTCATTGTTCAGTTGTCATGTTGGCCATACTAAACTAGCGAGTTTCATTGCAGAGTACAGTGCACTGCCTGACATAAACTATGAAGCAATTTGATTTTTAACGCTGGTCAGCTTCTGTATTGATACTGTACAGTAATTCTTTATTGGTACAGAAGTATTCAATCTTGATTTTAGTTTGTAAACTTTTATTTTTAGAAAAGAACACCAACTGCCAGCCATTTAGTGTTTTGAGTTGTGTGACTTGCTGCTGGTCATTTAGACACTTTCTAGAAAGTATGTTGTGTCATGATAATTTTAAATTGTTATCAAAAATGCATTAATTTTATTATGTTCACTATTAAATAACTGTGGAGAGGACACAGTTAAACTATTTTTATGTTTTAAACCTTCCTTTGTTTTGAATAGTTGGATGTGTTATATAGTTATGTGAGCACAAACATGATTCAAAATGTTGGTATTGCTTTGATAATGTACCATGTTTTACTTAAATCTTTATCTCCAGATTTCATAGCCAGATTCATCATTATCGGATTCTGCCTTCGGATGATGGGAAGTTGTCCATGCAAGTGAGTAAACTCTTTTTTTCTCTGCCATTTCTAATTTTTTTGACTTGTGACTTCAAGGGTAGTTGACTGTACCTAATGAAGTGAATCAGTGTCAGACCTACCAACTCTTCCAGTTTTTATTGGGGGGAGGGGGGTGACTCCCACTTTTGGCCACTTTCTTTCACTTTCCCAGTATTGCTTCTGTTTCTCCTCAAATTTTCTTTGTTTACTCTCAATTTTGAGACTGATTTTGAAATAATTTTCTATAATTGTAGTGACAAAAACCAACTCATTCCTGCTTAAACCATTAAATATCATTTTCACAAGGAAAAACGTTAATAAAATTGGCTTTGATATTCATTTTGTGGTCCTATATAAGAGATGTTGTGTAACATCTTTACTTTCATGTTGAGTTCATCTTTTGTCGCTATCAAGATTGCATAAAAAATGATCTCATGATAATGATTCCTCCTGTTATTCAGCCAAGATTCCACTAGTGGTGGAGAAGATCCAAATACCTTGTTTTAATTGTTATTGTTTTAATTATTTAAGTTGCAAAAGGAGAAAAATACCTTCTCCCTATTTCTGTATGTTTTTTCCTATTTTTTCTTAAAAAGTCCTGTTATCTCCCTACTTTATATGTATGTTCAGGTGGCAGGTCTGCAGTGTAACAATGCAGTGAACTGTAGTACTGTGACACTGATTTGAACTGATGTTAATAGTGTGACAGTTATAGCTGGGAGCCGGGAAAATTTTCCAGTTGTGAGTGACTCAACCATGACAGTGTTGTTAACTGATCTTAGTAGTGCAACACAGTTGTTAGCATGCTGTATTAAGTGTCGGAGTGTCAAATTAAAATACTTAGCAGTGTGACATTGTTGTAATTTGATGTTGTACAATGTGACATTTTTGTAAACTGACAGTAGTATTGTATTGTGACACTGTTATATAAATGTATCCCAATGGTCTTAGCAAGCCATTTAATATACATTTCTTCTCCTTGTCCAAGTATTCCTCTTGCAACCTCCTCAGAATAAACACTGCATCTACCTTTCCTTTGCCTGCCATAAAACCACAAAAATCTGAAAAAAAATTAAAAATATGCAGCTGTGTATTAAGATTAGTTGATTTATCACAAAAATGCTAATATATTTTTATTAACATTTTTATAAGTTCTAAGATTATGAAATATAAGGTGACACTATATTTCTCATCTTTTTGAAGTTTTTACTTGTAACAAACATTTTCTTTATTTGTTTTATTTTTGTTTAAAGTTAATTACAAACTTTACAAAAAGCTCTCCAGTTCTTCAGATTTTTCATTGTGTGAGCTTTGTCCTTTAGTACATATTAATTTTGCTTTAAATATCCTGTATATGTCCTCTGAGTTGAGTCTTGGCATACTGTAGATGCCATGGGAGGGATGGTAATTTTTGCTCCCTTCAAGGCTTCATGATGCACAACATATGTTAACTTAATATATGACCTTCCATATGGTAATATGTACATGTTGTCTGGTTAGCCTTCTGGTTAGCCCAGCTGTTAAGGCGCTAGTCTATCGTGCAGGAGGCCCAGGTACTGTAATGGTTCGATTCCCGGTCAGACCAAGACTCAGGGTCTTGAAATAATTGAGGAGAAGGTGCTGCACCTGCTCTAACATTTGAAAATGGTTTGACTTTTGTGCCTTCTTGGATAAGGATGTTAAACCGTAGGCTCTCGGAGATATGTCTGTGTGTATGTCTGTCATGTGAAAGGTCTCTGTTCACCTTAGAGTGGTAAAGATGGTGTTGTTTATTAGTAGGTCTTTGGCCAACTATAAGACTTAACACCGAAATAAAGTTGTTGTTATTATTAATTATTATTATTATTATTATTATTATTATTATTATTATTAACAAATAAGTAATATGTGAAGACAAAGATCTCCAAAAAAAAACGAGCTTCAGATGGGAATCGAACCCATGACCTTCATTCGTTCACTACTCAGAACTCATATGGTGAGCTAAGTCATTAAATTGGGTTATGACACACAGACTGTATTGCACAGTCACTTGAATGCCGAGACATATGTGTCAAGCACACACTGATCGATTAACTGCATCACAAAGTCACTATGAAATAAGTCTCTACTACTTATTTGTTATTTATTTACTGATTGCCTTTATTATTATTATTATTAAAAGATTATTGTTATTATTACATTAAGATACAAGTTTGTTGAGCGGTCCTAATTTCTCTTCTGGGTCTACTACATAATTTTCACTTTGAAAATTGCAGTCACAATTAAATACATCCTCTAACATTTTCTTTTTTTCTCCAGGCTGCTGATAAAGAGATGACAAAACAATTTGATCGTTTAGAGCACCTGATTGAATACTATAGTCAGCCTTCTATGGGCCTAGCCTGTGAGCTACGCCATCCTGTCACTGGTCCTAGTGAAGAAGATGATTCAGGTATCATTTTATATAATTTTATGAAAAATCCTACCATCATTCATCATCATTATTGTCATCCTATATTTGTTGTTTTCATCATCACTACAGTACATCATAATTTTTATCATTGACATCATTAGCACCGTATCTTCTACATTTCCATCTTCGGCATCACTAAAACCATCATCATCGACTTTTCGTTATCATGACTGTCACTATTATCACCAGCATTATCTATATATCATTATCACTGCATATCATCACCATTATTGTCATCATCTATTACAGTATCACAACCAATATCTATGTCTGTTTCTGAATGTTTCCTGCTTTTTTAGGTCACGTGACAGTCTGACAGGTTTTAGTTGTTGTCTCGTTTTGCTAGTTTTTTTCTTGGCCGACAGATTGCATGTGATAGAATGAAAATGAAGTTTAGTCTAGCTTGTTGGTGAGCAATATCATTATTACATTGTACAGCGTACTGTATCAGCTTCACAATCATCATTACCAGGGTGCTGAAAAGAATGGGCGGCAAAATGCACACTATTCCTTGATTTATGTGTGATGTAGCCCTCCTGCAAAGCATGCTTTGAACTTGTTTCAAAATGGTGCTGTTGTCAGGTTTTCAAAATGGTTCCTTGTGGTGAAAAATGCTTATGTTATGTAGAAATTGTGCACATTTTTGGATGTTTTGAAGCCTTGAAGGTTGCGAGTTGAATTGTTTTTTCCAAGTGTCATAAAAAATAATTTTTGTAGAACGTATGTGCACTGAGCTTAAAATTTCGACATGTAAAGTCGGAGGAAAATAATGTGGAATGGGAAGAAATGTGGAATTGGAGGAAATGTGCAACTGCAAGGAGTGCATGGAGTGTATTAAAATTCAAAAACCTGGGACAGTCTGTTTTACAAGGTAAAACAATAATTAATAGGTAGCTGTGGATTAAATAATGAAGTTTTAGAAAATACAAAACCCTTTATTATACAGAGAAGTTGTTCACTTGCTAAGGTTTTATTTAGTGGTTTTACTGATGTTATCATTTAAAAAAATGTATTTACGTTGTATACAGGTAGAACATGAAATGAATGCATGAAGCATATGTTCCATGCAAAGTTTTATTATTTATCATACTTTCTCAAAGTCAAAGAGATATTTTAATGTTTTGATCATGCACAGGCAACTCAAGCTTAGTGTTAGTTCATCGATTGGATTGCCTTTACAATTGTAGTGATTTGTATGGAGTACAGTATGAGATACTGTAAATAACGCTTTCGAGATGATTATACTTCTATTTTGAGTAAAAGTCAAAAATAAAGCTTGTTTACCTCAATTGTAAATAAAACATACCCGGCGAGGCACACTACAACGCAGCTGCGAGATGAAGTATAAACGTGCTGCATTGCACTGTGCCTTCCCGGGTATGTTTTTTTTTGTCATAATCGCACGGTTAGAAAGCCCCGAAGCAAAAATATTGGTAGTTAGGACGTGGTGTGAACGGTCATCTACAAATCGCTCTCTTTCGACGAGAAAACGAGCTTTTCTGTTCTCCGAGCTTAGATTGTTGGAGTCCACATGAAAGTTCCCGGTTAGAGTATTTATTAATCTATGGCTAGGCGTGATTTTGTGGTGATCCGACAGTTGGGAGAGAATTTATCGAGCTTTTGTGCGATGTATCATCATCTCAACCTGCCAGCCTTTCTCTCTTTCTTACCTAGAGAACCATCAATTTTCTAATCACCCCTAAATTTCTTATGGCCCTTAAACGTATAAGTAAAACAAAAGGAGACAACAATTGAGGTAAACAAGCTTTATTTTTAACTTTTGCTCAAAACGGAAGTATAATAATTTTGAAAGCGTTATTTATGTCATACTCCGGGGATCCATACAAATCACGTTTCAATCGATGAACTAATACTAAGCTTGGGTTGCCTGTGGATCACACAATCTTTTAGTTCGATGAAAACAGAATGAAAGATATTTTTTGCCTATTGCCCTAATGACATAAAATTATCATTATGACACAATCCATAACTCCAACGAAACAAAGTTTGTTGTTATATGTTATAAAGAGAAACTCAGCAGAATCTCTGTCTTAATTGTATTCCCTAAATTCATAACAACCGACCATAGAAATTTTAAAAGATCAAATTGGTCTGGCCTTTATAAACTATGTCTGATTGTGTTGTCAAAAATTTTGCTTTTGTAGACATTCTAATATCATCGCTATTCGTAAAAAAATTTCCAAACCAAAATCTACTGTACAGTGATTAGCTTTAATGAAGCGTCTCTGTGTCCGACAGTCGTATAGGGATTTAATAAAACTTCGTGTCCGACAGCCGATAAATTAATATTCTCAAAATTACACCAAATATACCAAGATATAATCCTTACCCCAACCCTCACCGTTACTCCTAACCCTAACAGTGGTTTTGAGAATTTTTGGTTGCTTGTAAAGCAGGTTGTGCTCGAAAGTGGCTGACGAAATCCTTAATATGCATGTTCAGTAGGTGCATCAGCAGCTGCTGACCTTGAGTTTTTGTTTCATTTATAAAATGTAGATGAAGATGAAGACGAAGATGAGGAAGAAGATGACATGACTGATGGTGCTTACTCCAAGATGGTAGATCAGTTACCACAAGTGTGTGACTCTGGGCTGCACATAGTTAGATCCCACCTGCAAACGGTTGATACTGGAAAGTAAGTTGTCCTTTGTCTCGGTGTAAGTCTTTCATTTATCTGTTGTGACCAGCTGTGGTTTGTTTGACAAAATTAGTGGCATCTCTGTTATTGCTTCAAATCCTGCACATTGTAGAGTTGCTATTTTAGCCTGTATGCCGAAGGAATTTCACTCTGAAAACGCTTCCCTCAAGAAAAATTTACTTTCTCAAACAGAACAATTACAACCGAGAGATTGTTGTTTTATTTTAAGACCCTGAGTGTTGGTCCAGCTGGGACTTGAACCCGAGCCTCCCTCCCACATAGTAGACTTGCACCTTACCAACTAGGCTAAACATGACTATTTTATGTTTCAATTCACAGTCTTGATGACAATTTCAAAAGAGCATTAAATAAGTTTTTGAGAGATGGAGCCATGAGTGACTTCAACACGGTTCTTGCCGGAGGTGATCAGTCAGAGCTTCATGGGTTCTCAGAATTACTCAGTTCTCTGTCGCAAGATCTTTCAAAGTAAGTTTGTTGAAAATAACTTATAATGTTCACTTGTGGTATGTATGTTTAACACAAGCACAGATGACACACGTAAGTTATCGCTAATAATAGGCTCTTTGTAGTCGGGGGTCACGTGACCATAGCCACTTTAAAGGATAACTGAACCCTAAAGTTAACTTTTCGTCGTTTAAACATTTAGTCATAGTAGAACAACTATATGAAGTTTTTTTCCAAGCTGTTAGCCGAGCAGTTGAAAAAAATTTGATGTTTTGTAACAAATCGACAAGATTTGATCGGCGGCTCAATATGAGATGTCAGCGGTTGTTTATGACGTAGGTTACGATACTAGAATGATTAAAACGAGGAAAAACATGGTTATTGTGCGGCTTTTGGCTGTTATAAAGAAAAAACAACTTCATAAGACATAGATCGCCCAAAAAATATCAAGATTTAGAAGCACATTGCAATATTTAAGCTCTGAATATCGTAACCTACGTCATACCATACCGCTGACAATCACATTTTTGACCACGGTACTAAACCTTTTTTTAGTTTTTATATTTAATTTCTCTATGTAATTTGACTTTAATTAAAAAAAACTTCTCAGAGTTAATCTACTATACCAATAGATTCAAACAAAAAGAGGTTAGTTTTGAAGACTGAGACTACAACTTTTGACAACCGAAAGCTTGTGTTAGAAAAAAGATTTTCAGCCTGAGAACGTTTTTACAATTTTATAGTTTTTATGCCTGGTTGCGATGCTTCAATTTTTGAACACAACCTTGTCAACATATTTAGAGGTTCTAATTTAAGAGCTGTTTGACATGGTCGAAATCTGGACTTTGTCTAAATATTGTTTTTAATCAGCCTAAAGACTCTGGTGGCACAATCGTACCATATTCTTGAGTCCAGCTTAACAAAACAAACAAATAAATAATAATAAATAAATATCTAATCATGATAACTCCCCTAAAGGGGCTTTTCAGTATCACATTAAAATCCTCCCCCCTCTCCCCCAGTTAAGAATCCCAACTGATAGGAGGCAAACCAGTTGGCTATTTGCAAAGCATGGTGAATTGGCCCCTAGTATCACCAAGGACAAATCCATTCAGTAGTCCGAGTCGGGGATTTGAACCCGGGTCTTCCATACTCAAATCCCCAGCTCTGACCACTGAGCCACGCTGCCTCCTCCAACAACAATATGCGAATTTCATAGTAGGCTGCACGCATGATATGTTATGATAATTATGAGGATCAACCCTGAATTTCTCAACAACTGTACGTGATATTAATAGCCTTTTAGAGTCGCCCCTCATATTTTTTAATGATCTTTATTTTCTTCACGTTATTGAGGCCCTAATACTTAGTTTCTTAAAACCTGATAAGGGCATAGCCAGCATTTTTTTTTTGGGGGGAGGGAGTGGGGTTCCAAATCACCAAAAGCTGTTTGGTCAGTGATAAATATCACAGTGAGGTCACTCTAAAAATTGACACAGTGAACGATCGCGTTCTTCCGCTTCAAGTTAAAAAGCGATGCAAGCAGGCAACAAAACTTTTTTCAATGATTTATTGCTTTAAAGACTAAAATGTGTATGTTATAGAATCGCCCACCTTAGAATTTCGAAGTTTTATTGACTAGCAAGAATATTGGGGAGGTGTGAGAGGGGGGTTTCCGGAACCCCTCCCCCCCTTGCTGGCTACGCTCATGAATGTGTATGTGATGTATACCTGTGTAGGAGTGTAATGAAAGCGCCACAAGTACCGTATTCCGTGATCACATACGGGATACAAGATAGCGGCTGCAATTCTAATATTTTTATTTTGCTTCTTTTTATATTAAAACTCTGAAATTTTTGTACAGAACTCAAGCTTTCTTCATCATCATTATGTCACCAGTATTTTAGAAGCAAATTTTATTAAAAGGATCACTAACCTTTTCTCTGTTTCTTTTAGTTGCTGGTCTGCCATTACCTGCTTCCATCTTGACTACAGGGATAGTGTGTACTTTCTATACTACACTGGTAAGATATGCAACAAAGAGTTAGCTTCATGTTACTATGGTAACCTTACTCTAGCTTCTTGTTACTATGGTAACTTTAGTCTAGCTTCTTGTTGCTATGGTAACCTTACTTTAGCTTCTTGTTACTATGGTAACCTTACTCTACCTTCTTGTTATTGTGTTAAAACTTATTCTAGCTTGTTACTATGGTAACGCTGCTATAGGTTTTACTCATATATGCGCGCAGGGGCTTTTCGTGTTAGCGTTAGCAACTGCAGTGCATCATGGAAGTGGGTTTGCATCTTCGAGTCACTTTTCCAGCGGTATTTCGGTATAAAATGACTATAAATCTTTCAAAACTGAATGACTGAAAAATGGTCATCTCCCTTCTACTTCTACTACTATTGATTTCCGATACAATGTCGATATAATGACTCAAGAGAGAGAGAGAGAGAGAGAGAGAGAGAGAGAGAGAGAGAGAGGTTATTCAAAACAACACAGAAAGCAAAATAGAAATAAAATTCTTCCGGTCATCAGGTAGGTTCCTATAAGATCACGGACATGGTGATAGTTTCGGAGCCTTTAAATCTACGACTACCACCGATCTCACCTATAGGCGGCTCCACCTACCAGTTAGTAGGTCTATGAGATGATAAAAATAAAACGAAAGTAAACAAAAATAGAAAAGACAATAACTTATGTGGCTTAAAGATGAAAAAGAAAATATGCAATTTTATGATGAGGATTGAATTAGTATATATAGCATAAACTTATTTTATCAGTTATTGAAAAAAATTATTTGATTTATTAAATTTTAAAACTAACATTCATAACTCACTGTTCAGTCTACCAGCACCAAGGGTTCCAGTTTTTCTTTTCCCGATGAAGATAAATGACATAGCTACATCTGAGAGCCTTAATACTGCATTCATTTCTTGCTAATTTTATCGCTCTGTTTGACAGACCAAGGAATTTTAAGAACTTGACCAATGACTGTGAAACATAACCCCGACTGCCAACTTCCACTGTGAAAAGATTGCACTTCCAGCCGTTAGTTTGGCATTGTAGAACAAGATCTGTATACTTGCTCATCTTTAGGTCATGTGAAATATATAAACGATCTTCATCAGGGACTGTTAGTTCCAGCAATACAACTTGCTTTAAAGAACTGGAAAAAATAACTCCATCTGGGCGGCGAGTGGTTTCTGCGATGAAAGTTGGAAAAACGAGTTTGTTGTTGTCGTCATCAAACAGAAAACACCAGTCATTTGCCGTGCACAGAATATTTGAGAGAAGAAAGAGAGAGAGGCGTTTAAATAGCGTTTAAAATATACGTTTTCATACAAAATAATTTTAAAATTTTCCCGAGGACGCACCCCCCCCCCTCCTCCCCAATCCCTAAAAGTCTTCTGCCTTCGGCGCTCGGTTGTGCCCCATCAATTTTCCAGGGTTATTCACGGCCCTGTGGAAGTCTAACATTCTAAAGTTAACGTTTAGACTAAACTGGAACCGTCCTGTTCTGTTTTAGAAGTATGAAAAACGTTTGCCCCCCAAAACATGAATATTTACCATTTACTATTTCTCTACAGGGAGGTCTAAAAGCTGTAATATGGACAGACGTGTTCCAGGCCTCCATCATGGTGGCTGGGCTCATCATGGTGGTAATTGTTGGCAGTATTGAGGTCGGTGGTTTTGGAGAGGTCTGGAAAATTAATGATCAGTACAAAAGGCTTACTTTCTTCGAGTAAGTAATTCTGTTTTTCCACGTACGCTGTTTTCATGCTTCATTGTTTTTGTCACCGCCTACATAATTAAATCTAAAAAAATTATGATGACCATGGATATAAATTGATGAGAACTTAGATGTTCATGACATGGTGCTACTGATGGTAAAATGATAACGATGATGGTAATGATGATGATGGTGACGATGGTGGTGACGACGACGGTGGTGGTAATGAAGATAATGATGATGGTAATGGTGATGATGATGATGGTAATGGTGATAGTGATGATGATGATGGTAACGGTGATAGTGATGATGATGTTAATGGTGATAGTGATGATGATGATGATGATGATGGTAATGGTGATGATGATGATGGTAATGGTGATAGTGATGATGATGGTAATGGTGATAGTGTTGATGATGGTAATGGTGATAGTGATGATGATGGTAATGGTGATAGTGTTGATGATGGTAATGGTGATAGTGATAGTAATGGTGATAGTGATGATGATGATAGTGATGATAATGGTAATTATGATAGTGATGATGATAGTGATGATTGTGATAATGATGATGATGGTAATGGTGATAGTGATGATGATGATAGTGATGATAATGGTAATGATAGTGATGATGATAGTGATGATGATGATAATAGTAATGATAATGCTATCAATACTTGTGAGGTTATCTTTCAAGCCACATCCCGCAAGCATTACACTTTTACTGTATTTAGGTTATTTTCACTCTGTCATGTGATCAATTTTGACCAATCGTGCGCGTGCATTTTGGACAGTGAAGGAAGGTTGCATTTTAAATTATATTATCATTATTACTATTATTATAATTATTTTTTTTGCCAATTTCTAACAGTTTCAATCCTGACCCTAAAATCCGCAACACCTTTTGGACCCTAACTCTTGGAGGAGCTTTCACAGCCATGCCGGTATGGACCGTCAGTCAAACAGCTGTACAGCGGTTTCTTGCCATAAAGACCCTGAAGAGCGCTCAAAAGTAATCGAATCATTTTTCTTATACGTTTTTTGTTTCTGTGTTACAGTTGTAGATAACTTCGCTAGTCTTGTTTTTCTTCTTAACATTGTTATGCGTCTGTATATTTCGTTGTGTTTTATGTGTGTCAAATAACAAATGTTGCTTTCCGTTAGGATGCATCAATTTAAAATAGAAATAAAAGAAATCCCTTTGATCATCATTTCCTCTCTGTGTTCTCCCCCTCTCTTTAAGAAAACTCAAATGCTACTTCAAAACCAGTCGACCACCCCTCCCCTAAATCTAAAACATAACTCCCTTCCAACCTTGACCGGTCTCTTACTATTAAATTCTGCTTTTGACGTCACAGACAAGAAAATAATATGGTAGTTACCAGCCTCCCATCGCTCGGTCAAGGTAAATCCGGAAGTGATTTTTCCAAACTTTAAACGCAAATTACGTCATGATGAAAAATCTCAAACGAACTTTTCTTTTGCCATCATTACTGGAAGAGTAAGGGCATTTTATACCTACAAAAACCTTAAAACAGTTATTTACACTTTAACTAAGGGTGGGGTAGGTAAGTCGGCTCTAACCTTAACTAAGGGTGGGGTAGGTAAGTCGGTTCTAACCTTAACTAAGGGTGGGTAAGGTAAGTCGGTTCTAACCTTAACTAAGGGTGGGGTAGGTAAGTCGACTAATATCCAAATTTAAGGGTTGAAAGTTAAGTTTCTTTCCAAAGTTCTAGTTTGATACAAAATAACCCAAGATAAATCTGATCTTTTCATGTCTTCAATATTACCTTTTTGTATCTACAGGGCCATGTTTTTGAACATTCCGGGTCTGATAATCATTGTCACACTGTGTACCTTAGATGGATTGGTGATATTTGCCGTGTACTCGGGATGCGATCTCAAGTACAATAAACAAGTAACCAGCAACGACCAGGTGAGTTCTGGAATGAAAATAAATTGAGAAAGATTGGCTATTAAATGGCTTTCAAAAAAGTACAGCTATATAAATTACTGCAAGTCTCAATAGCGCTACGATTAGCACCCTTAATGCATAGCAACTTTAGAGAATAGACCATTTTCGCATTTGCAGTAGCTGCTTTCTACAATGACAGCGGACTCAATTTGTACAGTGTTAGCCTCAGT
>JANCMA020040996.1:0-16401 GCA_024336925.2 Zoanthus solanderi
TAAAATAAGATTCAAAATTCCAGAAAAAGATTTATTTATTTATTTATTTATTTATTTATTTATTTATTTGTTTATTATTTATTAATTATTTATTTATTTATTTATTTATTTATTTATTTATTTATTATTACAACTGACTCTGGATGAATGAGAATATTCACTTTCACACAAAAGTTTACAGTTATTCCTCACATTTAACTGTTAATGCACTATAAAACAATTTATATACGAGAATTTAAGCACATCAAACCTCACAAAATGTCACAAATTTAAAATGCATGTTCAGCATCATAAAAGTACTGGTTATGCGTGGCTGAACATGCGTGACAATTATTCGTTTGTTTTCAGATATTAAGGCCAGTATATAAAGTGGTACCAGTAGGCAGAAAAACTGAGATGCTGACTAGAATCAACAAAGTTTAGAATACGTACGTACAATCTAGCAAAACATTTTTGTTGATCAAATGCTACAAGTTATTCACAGACACAGATCAACTTTTGAATCTCACAGATAAGCTCGCACCGATAGATTACCCGCACCTGCTCTGATGCAAAGTAGAATTAATAGTAAACCGCGGGTTATAGTCTGGAAAAAATTGGTGATGAAGCATCGTAATATTTCTACTAAAAACTACCTTCAAAGCTTTATAAGCTCTGTCATAGAAAAACGAGTTGCTGTGAGCTTGAAGAAGATTTTTCCGAAATTTCTCAATATTTATTTTTAGGGCCTGTTTTTAGATTTTAATAGTAATTTACTTATAATCAGAATTGTTATAAAATGACTAAAATTACTATTAGAATTATTTTGAAAACGGGCACTAAAAATAAGTTGAATTGCCTGATCCTTTCGATATGTCTTGCGTTTTGTTTTTGGTTTGTTTTTCAAAAACTAGAGGAATATTTTTCTTATCACTTTTAATCGATAAACTAGTTCATTGGGTGAACGCATGAATTCAATAAGATCTTTTGAAGTACTTATCGAGTGACAAAATCGTGAGACAAATGTAAACTTAAGGACAAATAGTAATCTATTTAACTACACTTGTCGACAACGTCGCTAAGATTTATCTTTGTTAGTTGCATGTGGAAAGTGAGTGGAAGTCTTGGTAAATAATATCCCAAATTCTTGCAACTACTGAAACTTGGCTACGCGGAAGCCTCAAAGGGACATCGATGTTTATGAAAATGAGTTTTTTTTTCTTGGAAAGAGGAGTTTGTTTTGTAAAATTGGGAGTTTGTTTTTCGAAAATGAGACTTTTTGTGTTGTAAAATTGAGAGATTGTGTTGTAAAAATGAGTGTTTGTTTTTTGAAAACTCCCATTTTAAAAAAAAAAACTCCAATTTCACAACACAACACAAACTCCATTTTCGAAAAACAAACTTCCATTTTCACTACACAAATTCCCATTTTTGAAAAGCATACTCACTCTCATTCTTACAAAACAAACTCATGCACGTTTTTTGAGAAAAATTTCCCATTTTACAAAAAAAAATCGATGTCCCTTAGCTTCCGGCCGCACTTGGCTTTAGAATGATTTCGAAGTAAGTTCTCGCATGCATGACGTCTCGGATGGTCCTCGTTTTGAAAACGTGTCTCTTTTCATGCACGTTTTAAAATATCTCCCCTCCATTGAGGGATTATCTCAGTATTTTAAGTCTGTTATCACGTTACAACGATTTCCCTTAATTTACATGAGAAATACAAGATGCGTCAGAGATTTTATTCATTTTGATAAAACTCAAACAAATGTCGTTCCTGGAATACGAAAGGGTTATTATTGAAACAACAGTTTTCTAAAATACTGATCGCTGTACGAAAGAATCATAACAAAATTGTCAGTTCACACAAATATGCCTGCCATCGTTTGATCTTCTCTGTTCAGTCTCACTTTTACGTTCATCTTTTTGTCCACAGTTCTCCCATAAACTTAAAGCAGAAACCGAGTTAATTAACACTACTAACGGTACATAGAGGAAACTATTGGTGGTATTCAGAAAGTTGCACTTCAGCGTACATGGTGGTCAGTTATACAAAAGAACCTCATCAGAATCTAGTTCGAATCTCATTATTTGACCTCCATCTGCCACTGTGTTATATATCCTCGTGGGACTTAGTGAAACCCAAGAATTAGGGAAGGAACCAAAAAAAAAATTGAGCACAGCTTTCACTTTCACCTTCACCTTCGTGGTATGTGGCACATAAGGCCTCAACACAAAATCCCGCCAACCATCCCTGTCAGCCGCTGCAATTTGTACCTCACTCTTACTTCTCCATCTAGTTCTTTCCCTTTCTCTCTCTGCCTTCCTCCTTCACCTTGTCTTTCGTCTGCCCCGTTTTCTTTGCCCTTCTGGAGTCCAGGGTAGCGCAGTCTTGCAATCATTATTTGATTGCCAATGAATTTCCATCTTCTCCTTCGCAACTCCTCGCTGAGGTTATCTATATCAGCCATCTGCAGGACTTTTTTGTTGGTAATTCTTTCCTGCCATCGTATCTTAAGTATATTTTTCTAAGACATTTGTTTTGACATAAATAAAACTGCATTGATTTTACAAGCGCATTTATCCATATAAATGTTCAAATACGCTTTACAAACAATTACAGAGCTGACAGTTGAGAGACTTACATAGATCGTCCACTACAGCGACTCACAAATATTTTCATATATTAATAATGCTCCCAGTAGAAGAGACAGACCACACAACATCGGGATCACCACCTTATATAGATGTGCATGGGTTCTTTTAAGTCCCCTGATAGAGGGTCGGGAGACTGGACCTACGGTTTAACGTCCTTATCCAAGAATACGCGAAAATCTAACCATTTGTTGATGTTATAACAAAGGCAGCACCTTCTCTTCAATTATTTTACGACCCTGAGTGTTGGTCCGGCCGGGAATCGAACCCGAGCCTTCCGCACCTTACCAACTAGGCTAACCAGACAGCGGTTTTTTTGGAAGACACTGATTTTGTTTTCATCACTTTTATTCATCTTCCACGTCTCGCAGCCGTACATCAATACTGGCTTTATATAGCCTGACTTTAGTTCGTTGGCTTATATGCTATTGCTGCTCCAGATCTTTTTCATTTTCAATCTCAAGAATACCTCTCTCGCTTTGACTACTCTGTTGTCGATGTCTTCAGTTCCTCCGGCCTGCTTTGAAACTGTAGCTCCCAAATACACAAATTTGTCCACATCCTCTATTCCTCGTTTATTTACCTCCACTACATGTACATCATTGTTTCGCGAATTTATTCTTAGCAGCTTACATTTGTCTATAGAGCAAAACTTTTAAGCATGGGAAAAAAATTCGTGCAAAACAAAAGGGAAAGCAAACTCTGCTATCGAATGGCAGAAAAAAAAATCCTGCAGCGTCTTGAGCCGGAAAAAATGTCTTGCAAGAAAAAAATGCCCAACCTCCTCTCCCCTCAAATATCTAATGGTCCGCTTCCCTAACGGAAATACAGTTTTTTTCTGACGAGTCGTTAATTGGCTTTCCTTCTTGTTAAACCCAAGGTTTGACCTAAGAACTCAAAATTCCTTCGCGTCTACTAGTACAAAAAAAAAAAAAAAACGCCCAGCTTTATGACTGCTTAAAAGAAACCCTCGGGCATTGTAGAAAAAGTTTTTGCATAACCCCAGCGACGAACTCTCACATTTCATGAACTGAATACTTAATTTTTGCGCTTATCATTTTAAATAGAACGGTTCAACTATGCAGCCTTCTTTAAACCACTTCATTCTCCACTATTAAAAACGAATTTTACGAGGAGTTATACTCTGCTGGAAAGATCCAAAGAGGTTAAAAAGCTATTGCCAATTCTAAAAAGAGCTTTTTATACGATCGAATTTGAAGCCCTAATTGAATTTTTCAGTTGACTGACGAGGGAGTTTGTTGAGCAAAATTATAAGAAAATTTTACTTTTTGGACGTTTTAAAACATTTTACATGAACTTCTGCATAAGTTAGCGTTTTTAAGCAGTGAATCTCTTGGAACTAGCTAAACACATAACTGCTCGCATTTTATCAACGATAAATGAATAATGAATTTATTATATTTATTATGAGTGTATATTAACATGTCAAATACTGACTGAAGATCGTTACGTTGACATATTCGACGCTTTAAAATCTGTTTATCCTACAATGAGACAGCTCGCTAGAGGTACTCAAAATATAATTGTTAAACAATGTCTTTTCATCCGAGCGCAAATTACTTTCAATATTCGCATCGATTATATCTCAATCTACTTATACCGGAGGCTTTATCGAGCATTAAAGATATCATCAGTTAAAATTTCAGACTGCGTGGCTGCTTTTGCTGAGTTGATTGCAAACGAGCCAGCAGAGCCAAGCGGTGGAGCTGGCGAGGCTGCAGCTGAACTCCAGGGAAAAAATCTCGATTTCAGCCTAAATTTTGTAAACACAAGCCATTCGTTTCATTCCATTCCAACTTGTGTTAAAAAAGCCATTCTTTAAGACCCAGTTACAGTTAACAAAAAATGTTTCATTCATATTAAATTCGTGTTTCAAACGTCGCAAAACAAAGACTTAAGAAAATGAATTCTTTATAATATCCTGAGTAAAATGACGCTCGACTGGTTCATTATAGGTTTTTAAAAGCTTTATTTTTACACGGTTAAAGTGAGTAGTTCGTATTTCAAACGTCGCAAAAAAAAACTTTTGGATGAAATGAATTATTTTTAATTTAAAAATGAAAATAACTTCTAAATTGAAGTCTGAAATAGATCCAAAGTTGAAGTCAAAATTGAAGTCTGAAATAGATCCAAAGTTAAAAAATTTTAAACTTTTACATAAGCGTGTAGTTAGATCCGTAGCATTTTTTTATTTCATTCAACAAAACATACAATTTTTTTAAATATACATTTTACCAAAGACGTCAGTTTTATGGGTGACAGTTAAGTGTCTGAAATGATGAAGATTGCCGTAAAAGAGAAATATTTGAAGATCCAAAACAAAATGTAGTAAAAAAGTAATTCTTAATTTTTTGAAAAAGTTTAATGTTCGATCGACTTTAAAAATAAAACTTAGCGATATCAAAACATAACGTTTCTGCACACATAAGTGAAATGGAAAAGTACACGCCGAGATATTTTTATTATAAAGTTTTTTCAAGAAGTAAAATGAGAGAGCTTGTTTTTAGTGCTTGTACAGCTTTTCAGTCGTTTCCATAAAATCGACTCTGCCGTAAAGATCAGCACGGGACACCAAATTTTGATGATAAAGAAGTGTATACCTTTGCATCGCTTTCTGTCGTAAGGATCGTCCATATATGTTTCCATTAAAATCTGGCTATCGCAAGGCAGTCATTTCCGATCGTCTCCGACGCAAGAATAGAACAGGGTTCTATTGCCAGTTGGGACGATCGAGTCGCTTCTGACGCAAGGATCGTTTGAAGCAATCGCAAAAGTGTTTTTATATAATCGTCCCGATCACTTGACAAAAACTTCTGCGACAGAGACGATCCTTGCGTCAGAGACGATTATATGGAAACCAGGCTGTAGTGCTATAAAAATATATATTAACCAGGAAGTAAATTAAAAACGTACGTCGCGAATCACTCATTGACATAAAAGAGAAAAACTTTTCATCGTGTCAAGTTTACAAATGTATAATTATCGAAAATTAATAAGTGGGAGGAACTGGTTCAATATATTTGGTCACGTTTCATAAATATCAGATCCGGCAAACCAGAAATACATCCTGTCTTCGTGAACCTAGGATTAAGAACAAAGCTCTGTTTTGTAAAATTGGTTTGCCAGAATATTCACGCAGAGTGAGATTTTTTTTTAATCTTATACATCTTATCAAACGGAATAACTTCCAATATACTATGACACACACGGAAGTATTTTGCGGACTGCAGTGGCAAATTAATTATTCTGCTGAAAACTCCTTGAAAACCACACCGAGTTCAGTGGAAAGAAAATGACACTACAGCAAATATCACCGGCGAATTTTTATGATTACAGCAAGGAAAGATTTCAGTAAGCTTGGTCAAGGAAAACTTATTTGAAAAACGGAGACAAAGTTGTGCCAACGACATTTTTGTGATAGAAGGAAAAATGACGATGAAATATTGTCACACTGTAACAAACTTAGTATTCTGGGTTGTATGCGGGTTGCTCGGTGTTATTGTTCTCGTAGGAAATTTCGTGGTTTTTATAGTGGTTCTCGCAGATGCAAAGCTCCGTCGTAAATTTATGAATATTTTTCTGGTTAACTTGGCATGCGTAGATATCCTCATGGGCGCCATTGTTATTCCAGGTTATGCAGCACTTTGCTCAAGTAACGAATGCGCAGAAGCTTACCAGTATGGAAAGTACTGTTGGATAATGGAAAGCGCAAAAGATATGGTTTTTTTAATTTCTATACTTAGCCTCCTCGCTATTACGTATGACCGAAACCTCGCCGTACTACATCCACTCCACTATAAGTCTAAAATTACCAAAAGAAGAATGGTTTTTATACTATTATTTGTATGGCTTTTGCCTATACCGCTGACCGCAGTAAGAAACATCTGGCGACTCACGGCAAAAAACTACAGAGAGATAAACCGTACATATGACTGTGTCTTGCTTATCACTTTTGTTTTCCCAGCCGTGCTTGGAATGACTGTGCTAAACACCAAAATCCTGTTTGCAATTCGACGACAAAAACTTCAAACTCGGCTGTTAAATAACTGTAGAATTTCCTTTCAGAATGAAAACCATCTAATAGAAAGTATTTCTTCTAGAGAAACGCCAGTAAAACTAATAAATAAACTGAAAGATCGGTCTGGTTCGATCAGTTGCATTCTCGTTGTAACCGTGTTTGTAGTTTGTTGGATCCCAAGAGCATGCTACAACCTGTTTTATCTCTTTAATTCTGTCGAGCTGATCACTGACGAACTTATCAAAGTGTCGCTGTCGTTTCTGTTCCTTCAATCTTCAGTAGACCCGTTTATTTATGTATTTGTTAGGAAAGATTTCAGAAAAGCATGTAAGAAACTCTTGAAACTCCTTTTGCATGGGAAGTATAATACTGTTTGCCAGCGGTGATGAACTCAGTAGCACGCGTACTTTGTTTCAACTTCAAGCCCTGAAGATATACAGAGGTGAAAATGAGGCTGTGTTGTCCAATGCTGTAGGTTATAGCATGTCAATGAGCACCAGTAACAACGAAATAGCTGTCCATTGTTACTACTTTCAGGGGAAATAAGATGTGTGCATGCGTGTATAGTTGCCCCGCGGCGTGCTTCGCGTCAGGTGACGGCTGGACAAACTCGATTCACTCAGTCGAGACAAAACAAAACTTAGGCCGAACCGTAGCGTTCTGTACAGTCTAAAATATCATTCTCTCTCGTCCCCGGGAACCAGGTTGAAGTCTGATAACTGTTTTAATTTTTTTTACCCCGTAATACTTTCCAGAATAGTAAAAAGTATTGATTGATTGGTAACCATTTTGAAAAATATATATGGGTAGCTTTAATTGGTTGAAATGTGAAGGAAATAAAATGTGATGGCAGGACGAAGAAAAGTTCTAAACGACTCGTTGGTAATATTTTTAAATCATATTTTGCTTAATTCTGAATTTTTAGCCTGAAAGAGGGAAAAAAAACAGCGTGTTTTTTTTTATTTGTAAACACGATGTATTTTGTTAACCTGTCAAATGGTTACAAAAAATCGTTGGTGTAACAGGTAGCTCCGTTTCCGGTGCAAGGAAAGCATCCGAAAAGTCTAGCGGCCATCGCTCTTGTAATTTCTCTATTGGTTTTCCTGATTAAAAAGCAAGTAAATAACCTTCAGAGCAAAGGCTCTAATGGTCTTTTACCGTTGTAGGACAAAAGTTCGCAAATTATAAACAAACCATGAATGCCCAAGTGAGCCTATTGGATCGATTTTGAAACAAGAACACTGGCGGAAATTGAGAAATATACAAGAATTCAAGTCAATCTTTATATTAAAAGAGAGGTTGTTTTATATTTCTACTTCAACGGGTATTGAGAAACCACCCAATCAAATAGGACATTTGCATGATTGCGTCAAGTACTACAACTACCAGAATGCTTTGCCTATTTCCTTTTGTCAAATAATTAGCGGCAGTTGTTCTACTATTCTCTGAGAGGAAATAAAAATTTGAATGAGAAAGAAAATTCGTAGAGCATTCTGGTAGTTGTAGTAAAACGAGGTAATCATGCAAATGTCCTATAAGAACGTAAAATCTTTTGGTTGCAGTAATCCTCATTAAATCATTTTGTGACAGCACACTTCGTGTCAAAAAAAGCGGGAAAACTTTGTTTTTGTCTTAAAGCGTTTTTTTGAATATTTTTGTCTTCTTTAACAAAAACAAATACCAATAGAAATTTTGGTGCGTGATGCGCGGACAGATTTAAGCGTCTTTTGGTCAGGTAAGCGAAGCCAATCATGTAAAAGAGTAACGTTTAGTTCTACATATTCTTGGTTTCCAAAACTCCTTATATCCCCGATTATTTAATAAAGTTTTAAATTTCGCACAACCAACCATTTATTTCCGAGTTTCTAATTTTTACTCAAAATTCTTAATCGACCAGTCAATATGCCTCTATCAACCTGTTTCCAACCTCTCCCTTCCCCGAATATAATTTCAAGAGTATTGTCCGTTTCCCCCATTTGTTTTAGCTCCGTTTGCTCTGCGGAATTGAGGAAGAGAAGATGCACTTCTAAGTTCAATATCTAAAGAGTGCCAGTCTGTGGCTGCCATAAAAGCAAAGGTCCTCCTACCGGAGATATTATTTACTTTAGGTAATTTTAAACTATTATTTACACTGGCTGCCTCCAGAAATTTTGTTCGCCAGTAACCCCTTCAAGTCTAAAATTGAGAGATATTATAAGAAATGGATAGGAAATACCGTTTTATGTGACAAAAATGCAAAATACTGAAAACAAAATGAAAAGGAACGATTATTTTTCAATTTTTAGAAAAAACTCTACAAGAGTTTTATAAAAATCCAACTTTCGTCACTTTCTGTGATGACACCATCAATAATGATGTCATTTCATTAAAGTCAAAACATGTATTCATTATCAAGGAACAGTTGTGTCAAAGCTTTTGGCAATTGGTCAAGGCGTTCAGATTTGAGACCAAAAAAATTAAGGGGCGGGGGGTCCGTTCGACCCCCCTTGAGGCTTCTCGGTTTAATCCATGGCATTTTTTGTCAAAGACAAGTGTAGCAAATGACATCAAGACGTCACGAAACGGCTTTGAACGAAATAAAAATAGCTGTGAAGGAAAAGTCTGGCAAACTTATACTTAACGGGTTTCGTACCCATAACCTATGCAATATTCGTGCAGTGCTCCGACCAACTAATCATTAAATTATTTGTTTTTGGGAGTAGGTTAGTTTTTATGGGTAACAGAAAGTTTTAGTATAATTACATATGTACCACATCTATTAGCCCCTGCAATGAAGTTATAAAAGGTTTTTTGTGATTATGATATTTAATATAATATCTTCTTATAATATCTCTCAATTTTAGGCAAAATCTCAAAAATAGAAAACAGGAAACGGTGACTGAACACATAAGCCTTTATGTTTACCCTGCCTGCTCATTTTACTTCCTGTTGGCTTTTAGAACTGTTTCTTTCTTGGATTTTATACTCCTAGTATTTAAAAAGACCCAAAATCATAATTTCATTCATTGAACAGCTTCATGTTTGCAAATTAGTCATTAAGTTTCTGAGGTATAGAACAAATCTGAGTGTATCAGTCATACAGCTGTATTAGCTGGATTTTGTATGTTTTTTTTTCCTTTTTCCACTCAGAAAGAGGAAACATTGTAACCATTTTGCGACTTCACATTTCTAATGAACGAGAAAAGCTTCGGTTTCTAATATTCTAGAAAAAGCTCTTGGTCAAGAAGAGTAAAAAAGAATTCAGTCAGGGGCCTAAATACAAAAAGTAAACAATTGTACAAACATTTGGTTAATTGAATTAAAATCTTACCATCTTCCAGTGGCCGTCCATCCGGTTTCTCGCCCAGTGGACCGCGCTCTGCTACCAGAATTGGTAAGTTATGTAAGATGAAATTGTACATTTTAACTTATGAAACGCCAGCTCTTCTTCTCTCTCTCTCTCTCTCTCTCCCACCGTTGCACAGCGAGCGCACGTTTCGCAGGTCATATTTTCGAGCCCTAGGCCAACCAGTTGCTGAAGTGGTATGTTGAAGACTCCCATGTTCAAATAGAGAGAGAGACGATCTCTTAATAGGTATAGACCTGCAGCAGTCGGTTGGAGATCTCCCAAACCTACAAGAAAAACATGGTCTATAGGAAAACACGGTGCTCGCTTGTAAATAACATTTAAAGTGCAGTCGAGAGATAGATAGATAGATAGATAGATAGACAGACAGACAGACAGACAGACAGACAGACATGCATGGATGGATGGATGGATGAATGGATGAATGAATGGATGCATGCATGCATGTATGGATGGATGGATGGATGGATGGATGGATGGATGGATGGATGGATGGATGGATGGATGGATGGATGGATGGATCTACAGTTAGAGTTTCACACTTGTTTTTGTTATTCCCAGTGGCCTAATTTTGTATTTAGAATTAAATTACTGAACTAAGAAAATGATTCTCTGTTTATTTTAAAGGGGTCCCTTCACCATCATCGCAGAAGTATTGTTCCCCTTACCCACGATCTACACACAGCACGTACGTATGCCCAACGGTACCACTGCTTTACTAGGGCGTAGTCTGTCTGGCATCAAAATTTATTTAGATGGCATGAATTCTTAACTTCATGACTGACCTAATTAGACAAAATGCAACCCTATGCTGCAACTACTTCATCCTTCTAAGCATTTTTCTCGAGTGTGAATTAGTCTCAGTTGACACATTCCACTATTTATACCCAAGCAGTGACGTAAAACGATGGTCGGTTGGTCTAAGCTAAAGATAAGTTAGCTCCTAGCGGGTTCTGAAAGTTATTTTAATGACGTTGTAAGGATGGAGTCAATGTACCACGTTTGTCAAGCTTTTGATGTTTTCTATTAGCAGATGTGTTCCACTTCCATTGCGAGTTATTTTCTAACATTAATTTTGTTTTTGGTCCAGTATTTTTCAGTTTGGATTATGATGGCAATATAATCACGGTAACCTCACGAAATTGGTGATGATGGTGATATCAATTGTTGATTATTGATTATGGTGAATATTTGGAATCTAAAAAGATGATGGGAGTAATAGTGGTGATGATGATATCGTATTTTTTAAGTAGGTACAAAATCTCGATCCATTCAAAATCCTATAATAAACTAGGAATAACAACACACAGCAAACCCATATTCAAAAATTTAAATCATTGTTAATACTCTTCTGTTGTAGTCCCCAGAATGAGGGCGGCTCTCGACTGCAACAAAGACAGGTAATATGCAACATAGATTAATTTAAGAAAACAAAATATTTATATCAACTTCTAAAAATCAACTTTTATTCTTTTATTTTCTAAAGCGTTATGTATACTTTAGGTAGGTTTAAAAGTCGTTCAAAGTTAAGTAAAGTGCAAATTTATTTTAAAAAATAAATTAGATTAAGTGGCACTTGTTTTTTCTATCTGATTACGCGCAGCTAGTATCTAGGACATCATAAAATTACCTTTTTCAATGTGTTTGATTCACCTTGAGTAGAAAACATTGCAACTATAAATCGATCAATAAACGAAGCTCTCTCCGTCTTCCTTCTTTGTTTAAGTTTACCTTAAACGAGTACGTTGCTTCTTTTCAGTCCCAGGGACCTCGCACACCAATTGGCCCTTCACGGTTGTTGATAAGAACACCACCGTCCAATGGAATGATGGGTAAGGCAGTAAGGGTTGGTTTTAAAAGGCCTAAGATTCACGTGAAACTATTTTTTATTCAATTGTGTTACCATGTACTTTTCGAGTCTGATTAAACACAACTTTTATTACTAATTTTCTTATAGTTATATGCCGCGAACGCAATTACTTCGTCCATAATCATCGACCTTGTCAACACATTGTACTAAGGTTTCAAATAAATAAGGGAATATTTCTCGTTTATGACGAGTAGGGGTCGGAAGATATTCAGAGGGAAAACAACAAATTTTTGGATGTTATAGTGGAAGCTCTGACTATTGTAAACGTTTCAGGTAAAAAATACTTTAACCACTTGAATCTTCCTCGATAGTTTAAGAAGTGGTATGGGCCCGTCTGTTCCAGATTCAGGTCGTTTTCTATGGCCTTCTTTGACTACCCCTGAATTTTCCTCTATGGTTGAAAGAGTGGTTCGAGTCTGTCTGTTTCAGATTCAGGTCGTTTTCTGTGACCCTTCTTTAATTACCCCTGAATCTTCCAAGATGGCTTAAAAAGTGGTTCGATTCTGTCTGTTCCAGATTAAGGTCGTTTTCTATGGCCTTCTTTGACTAAAAGATAGTGATATAGTTAGAGTAGGTTGTACACAAAAACAAGTTGTAATTCCTTAGACTAGAAGGCTGAAATAGAAAGGTTTTTGTTTCAAACTCTAATTACGACCATAATGTCTTCAAGAATTTTACTTCTTTTCAACATTTATGTTTATAGTAACTGCTATACCAAGCAATTTAAACTAGTATTGCGTAGTATTCAAAATTTAGAAAAAAACCAGTAATAACTGTGATCACGATTGACAAGATATATAGCTAGTGAAAATATACATGTTGACTACATCTTTTAAATGTTTTTATGCAGGTACTGTTCCCCGAAATACACCTTCACCGAATCAGACACGAGTTGGTAGGGCTGGCTCCACACCTGGGGCGATAATTTCTGGTCGACATCCAAGGTGCGGCCTCTAAGTTATTTATTATCGTATACGTTCTACTGTTTAATGGTAAGAAGTATAACACTATTGAAGACGTACAAGTAAAATATGACACCGGAAGTAATTGAGAGCTTTTGCGAATAACGCTATATTACTGCGGGCTCACCCTCAACCAGGACCCGTGTTTAAACAAAGGCGGATCCAGAAAATTTAGAAAGGAAGGGGGGTGGTGGGCGGTCACAAGAATTATCGAGGCATACGAATCGAAATATGATTTTCAACGCAGTGTTAGACTATATCAGGTCTGCCAAAGGGAAGGCCATGGTCCCCTCGGACTTTCTCCCCCCCCCCTCCCCATCCCCAAGATCCGCCTATGTTTAAGTACGATCCAAAGCGCATAATAATCATTTCGTTCTTCGCGTACTCAAGCTTGATGATCCTTGTTTTTAAAGTATAAATTGCATCATCCCCAGAGATTGGAAGAGATGATTAATAATGAACGAGAAACTAAGAATTATGATAAAGCATGACTGAACGGTCATGGGTTGATTAAAAACAACAAAAACAATTAAATTTTGGAAAAAAAAATCGTTTGTTGAACTAGTATAGAAATAACTCGTATGTTATTATATCCCACACCCTAGGAGCGCTAATACGCCTGGGACTTTTGAGGCAGCTACCCCAACAAGTGGAATGAGATCGCAAAGTGGCCCAGGGGAGTCACCACGGAGTCATTCTCAGTTAGTATCTGGCAGGTACGATTAATCAATATAGCTCTCCTGGTACAAAAGTACCAAATATCCGATACTGAACATGGTCAGGAGGAGAGGTTGCAAGGTTAGAGGGGAGGTTGCAAGTGATGTTACAGGGGAATGGTCAACTTTTGTACAAATGATCAAAGCTTATCCTAAAGATGACTTCGGTTAACATTTTTAGAAAATCTTCTGACTTGTGCTCTTGTAGAGAGATCTTTTGCCAGTTAAGTTTTGTTCCGCCATTAGGTCAAATCAATCTAAGGGGAGGACCATTTGATTTTTCAGGGGGGTGGGGTGGGGTTGGAAAATTTTGAAAAAATAATTCCTGCAACCCTATGAGAAAGAAAAAAGTCGTGCAGCATACAGCTGAGAAAAAAATTCCTACAAGGAGAGCGCCCGTGCAAAAGAATTCCAATATTGGGGAAAAATATCTTGCTTGTTCGTCTGGGCAAAAAAAAATCTTGCATGGACTAAATCTTCTAACTCCCTCTCCTCCCCTTCAAAATTTCAAACGGACCTTCCCTAATAAGCCAGGAAATGGTAATTAAGGAGGTGTAATTTCTCCATCGGTTAACGTTCGTTTGCTAAGTCGACTACATAAGGCTGGGGTTCCGTTGATTTATTCGTCCTAAAAACGTTTTACTCTACTTACAGGGATGATTAAACATTTTAACTAAGAGTAAGAAACAGTTGTACAAAAAAAATTAAGTTGGACACCGTCAAAATAAAAAAGCAAAGCACTGACGTTTCGGACGTGAAGATCAAAAATATGGTTCATTGTGAATGAACCAAATAACTAAACGTTTGAGAGAAAAACTAAAAGACAAAGAGGACGTGGAGTGCGAAGATCAAAGTAGGTGAGAGTGAAATGAAGCTAAGAAAGATAAAGAAGAAAATATTCTTTTATAATCTACTCTACCGTATTTATTTGAATTAGCGCCTTGGTCGCTAATTTTAATATTTTGCCGTTTGGGATGAGCGCTTATTCGAGCTGGGCGCTAATTAACTTTACACAATTTTTAGCAAGTAGTAACTTTATTTTGCGTGAACATAATGAAAAATGCTTACGATTTTCACACTTCACTCGGTATAGTCACTCTCATTGTGCGTCCTCGATGGCCACTGAGAAAATGAAATGATCAACTCAACTCTTGTTCATTTCACTACGAGTGTCAAATTTGTTTCTATTTTCATTTTATTAGCTTTTTTGGGGGAGGGGGTGGCCGCTTATTCGAGGTTGGGCGCTAATTAACTTTTTTCACTTTTTAGGTGGGCGCTTATTCAAAGTGGGCGCTAAATCGAGGTTGGGCGCTAATTAACTTTTTTCACTTTTTGGGTGGGCGCTTATTCAAAGTGGGCGCTAAATCGAGGTTGGGCGCTAATTAACTTTTTTCACTTTTTGGGTGGGCGTTTATTCAAAGTGGGCGCTAAATCGAGGTTGGGCGCTAATTCGAATAAATACGGTATTCTTATCTTAATTTCACACTCGCCTCAAACAGCTTTTACCATTATTTTTATCTTTTTTCAGGGCAAGTGCTGGTGGTGGAGGATCGCCGCACTTTGTGAGTTCCCAACGATACACACCCTATAACACGCCTCATGGTTATTCACCGGGTCATGCGCAGTATCAACAACTAGCAGGTAAAGGAACATTTTATTCATTAGAGCTCACTAGCCGCAATACCCAGATTTGAAGCCGACTGCACCACTGTTCCTACATAAAACTAACTTTTGCCACCCGAAGAGGTATCAAAGGAGACATTTTATCTGCCAAGAGCTATTCTTCCCCTTTTTTGATTGATGTGAAGAGTGATCAAAAATGAAAGTTTTCTTTTATTGTTTTCAACGCTAAGAATATTAAGCTGCTAATACCGCATCAGCTTTTTTATTGCGCTTTCTGACCTTCTTTTCCTTTTTTTTTGGTTTTGTATTTTTTGTTTTTAAGATTATCCAAACTTGAAATTGGATTTCAAGCAAATCAAAATGTGCAAAATTTTAGATAGCTAGCATAGCTAAAATTTTTTCTGAACCTGCTAATTCTTATCTCCGGTTTCTTTAGTTTTAAGCGAATGCGAGTCTTTGACTCCCCCTGGACGGGACACTAATCCATCACAGGTTAACTCCCAGCAGACGCTGGTACTCATTTACTTATCCTAGAAGGATGGAAAGCTGATTTAGCTTAGGCAGAAAAGAAGGTCATACAAATGTTCAAACTCGGCAGAACCGAGGTTTTAACCAGGGATCTTGTGGTTGGAAAGCAGAGATGTTTTACCAACTGAACAAACCGCGCCGCCTTGAAATTTTAAAAACAATAATTATATTATGAAGTACATTTAATTTTGAAATAATTTTTTTTTAAAAAAAAATGTATAATATCTCGTTTTGAAAATCCTGCCAGATAATTTGAAAGTGGTCGTGAACAGTTATCAAAAAAGGACCCTGGGCTACGCATTCAAGTTTTTCAGAGGAATGTGCAAATCCAAAGGCACATCTACGAAGCAAAAATATATCAAAAATTAATACAATCCTCGCATCTGCGAAACATGCCTTCGACTTTTTCTAACGTCATGAAATGATCTTCTAAACACTTTAAGCATTTTCGAAGAGAAACCTTTAGTTACCCGGGGTTTTCAGTTTGGGAGGCACCCGGTAAATTTCGCCACTTATTTTGGTTATTAAATTTCTTGACCATGCAAATGATTTTGAAATGAGATAGTAATGCTGCGAATCTTTCTGTTGAAAATGACAAATGTTACTCAAAGATTCATCTACCGACGCTTTTCAGACTTACATTGATCGTTATTTCATATATTGACAAGTCATGGTTGGGGGGG
>JANCMA020041091.1:0-26988 GCA_024336925.2 Zoanthus solanderi
ACAAGAAAATTCTTTATGTTCGAATGGTTTTCACACGCTGAGATATTTCAGTTTATTTTGCTTTCAAATAGTAAACCTAGAGCGCCAGTTCTCAGTACTTGCAGAGCTCAGTTCTGTTGTCCTCGAGCTTTTGTTTTGCTCGTTCGCACTTAGCAATAGCTATTACTAGTATTTTAAAAATATTAAGAGGGAAATATAGCCATTGCGCCATGGTTAAGCGGGGTTTTTCTTTTTGAGCCCTCATGACCTGCTGTATCTATATTGAAATAGAGTGGGTAGAGCATCTGACCTGCTAACCTGGTCCCATGAGTAGTTTCTTTTTACTTACAAGTATACAAAACGTTTATCACCGTTCATTTGTTGAACATTATGGCATACACGTTTTTTTTTAAACAAGACGCTCTAGGAGCGTATATTTGTGCCAGCTCGTGGATAAAATGTGAAAACTTTTGATTTTATTGAGTTTTGACTGTATACGTAAGACTTGGCTTCTCCGTTATATCAAATAGCCGAATATAGCCGCTGTCCAGTATATCAAGTATTACATCAAGTGGCTGAAGACCTCGACATAAATAATAAAAAAAACACGGGGCAAACCTAAACTTGTGCCACAAGTAAAAAGCGAATTTGAATAAAAGAGAGAGGTGAGATTGATGTGATGTTCGGAGGTTGACTGACAACTGAAGGTGACGATCGCCTGGCACAGGCCCTGTTTTTTGCGCGGCATCGTGCTTAACAAGTTTCAAAACAGTGTCAGACCTCCCCCCATTCTCCACCTTCCCCCCCCTATCATTCGCCATCCTCCCTCATATTTTGAAGTTAATTCAAATCTAGCTTTAACATAAAGAATGTAACCTAAACAATTGTCGACCCCCTTATCCATCGCAGGATAACCTCAGCAGAAGCTACCAATTTTTTTAAGCACCTCCTAAGAAAGGAAATCTAAGTAAAGTTAGGAAGGGAAGATGTTCACAGAAACAACAAAAGCTCGGCAAACACGGGTTTTTATCCTTGAACCTTGTGGTGTTACATGTATATAGTAGTGATATTAGCAAATGTGCCAATTTATGGTTAAATATATATTTTATTGTCATTTCACAGAGGATTCAGAATTGAGAAGAACGCTTCAGTCGTTAGCCTGTGGAAGAGCAAGACCCATAATAAAAAAGCCAAAGGTAGCATTTAAACGACTTGCTTTCTTGTTCTTTCTGCTTTTGTTTTTTTTTTCAGAAATTTTTGATTTACATTTTTGATTTAAGATAATTTGAAAATGTATATTACATAAACATAACTGATTACAAATGGATACTATATGACATAAATGATTACAAATGGATATTATATAACATAACTGATTATTGAGAATCAACCACAAATTTAAATGATTGCTGAGAACTGGCCTAAAAGGTAATTGACTATTGGGAGTTGGATAATCCAACGAAATTACTAAAGTAATATTTGAAGTAGATCCTTCTTTTGGAAAACTATATTCTATAAAAAGTTCTCTTCCCAAAAATGGTATTTTGTAGATGACAGTTCAGTGAGTATATCAGTTGCAGCATATTTGAAGAGCCCGAAGAACGCAAGACAGCGGCAAGCTGTAAAACAGTTTATAGAATTACCAAAGCCAGCGATAAATCAGTTGTCAAAATGGGCTTCAGAGGTTGTCGAGAATGCGATTTCACTATGTGCTTTTGCTCAAAAAAAGTGTCTCGACCTTAAAACAACTAAGAAAAATTGAAGGAAATTATGAACTTAGCAGAAGTTTAGGTCATTAAATAGAGAAGTAAATTCAAAGATCTAGGCGCCAGTGGAAACTTTTAGTCATTCCTGACTACTAGACAACCGCTTAGGTGGATCCTTCCCCATTCAGACCCCCTTCTTTCAGTTCCAGTGTTGCTCACACAGTTTGTTTGACATCTAATGCATTAAACCTTTTGGCCTAACAGATTCATTTTAATCTTTTCAGATTAAAGGTGCTTTAAAATAATATTAGGAAACAAATAAACATAGCACATTTGTGCTAATAGCTAACTTGAAGCCACTGAAATTGACACTAAGGCCACGTTGGCATTATAGAAAACATTTTATAAATTATTAAATTTGGGTTAATCCCGTGATAGTTGAAACTTTAGCAAATATGGACGGTACTGCTCCACGCACAAGAACTTTCCTCCCTGTTAAAGTTTTCTTAAGCTCGGATGGCCTGAAGTGCTCTGAACATACACGAGTACTAGTTGTAATCTAGAGTAAAATAAAACGGGGTTTGTGTTTGGCCTGACTGATACACGTTGGAGCTACACATGAGCTAACTTACCTTGAAATGTTTGCCAATATCGCGGCGGATTTTGGTCACCCACTGTTTCCTTAAAAACGAATCTTTTGAAAATTGATGAAATGTAATCCTTTTGTCACGTTTAATCCTGTTATTGGTGCACAATTGAACACAACAGTGGTCTTTGTTCGACATGTTTACTAATCTATCCACGCGCCGCCTCGTTTCCATGTTATATTTATCCAAGATGACCGCTGCGTGAGAAAAGCCTATAGTCCTTGAGGCTGCAGATCATTGGGTAATTAGTAGAAATCTCGGTGGTCAAGGGTTCTAATTTAGTAACAGTTTATATAGTAACTGGTCAGCAGACAAAAAACAACAACGCTAATTTTTTTACTTGGAGAAGAAACGGGCGCATTTTTTGTAACAAAGGTTTATTGAAATAAACCCTAGAAGAGCAGCCAATCAAAATATAGATTGTTGTTTAACCATCTTTAGGTTAAAAGGTTTGATCATCGTCGTAGGGAGAGCACAAAGCTGACGTTTGAAGTATTAGCCCTTCGTCAGAGCAATAGAATATAGGATCTGCGACAGTCCAATACTGAAGTGATAGTAATACGTTATTCACATGAAAGGCTTGATTCATAGGCAACAACGGCTTCAGTTCCGCCCACCAATGGAAGAGATTAGAGCCAGGTACTACAGAGAAATGAGGAAATTCATCTGCATTCCAAACCATTTTCGTGGTGTTGGAGATGATACGTCAGTGTATCCCATAATGATTGACCAGAATGTGTCAGGCTTCTCTACCGTGTACCGTAAAGCAGAGGATCTGTTCGAGAGACTGGCTGCTGTGCAGGACCAGTTCAGGGAATGGGTGGTACTAGGTACTATCAATCTGGAGCAGCTGGTAGACAGACATCTTGAGAACGTTCCGGACTGGGAGAGGAACTTCAGAGCTCTCAAGGCCCGAGGAAGAGAAGCAGAAAAGTTACCATCGTGAGTTCTTTATTATAACTTGAATGATACAGTGCAATAAAAACGAAGTAGTAACGTTTAAATGTTTTCTTCATTTTGTAATGCGTCATTACTGATAAAAGGTTTTTTAGTTTTCATTTTGCATGTTTCACTTATTTTGTTTAGTTTTAAAGAAAGCATTGGATGCTCAGACAAAACAAATTGATCTTTGTTGCCCAAGGAATTTTGCTTATAAATGATTTAATAAAGGATGAAATAGTGACCATGTGACCAAAAGGCAGTGATTTACTTACAAAGCTATAAAACTAAAGCTATTTAAAGCAAGTCATTGTAAGTGCTTCATTCTTTGACCAGTCTTCCTCCCAACCTTACAATGTTAGTTTCCATAACCCCAGCATACAGGCTGTTAAAGTCGCACTTACGTCAAATAAGTGTTTTTATGGTGTGAAAGGAATTGTTTTATTTTAATAATCTATACCTTATTTAGTCGTGGTGTTTGATTCATCCGTAGATCAGTAAAAGTGGACTGTATGATGGTTTCAACTGCACCAGTGAAAGCAACAATTGATGATCACATCCAGCAGTTGTTTGACGCTCTGATGGCTTCCTTGAGACGCACCATCACACGTGAGGTACAGGAGATCGACTCGTTTTTAACTGCTGGAATGGAGGCATTAGCCACAAGACCACAGACAGTGGAAGAGATTGGAGAAGCAAACTTGAAACATGCACAGCTCTCTGGTGATAAGCCAAAGGTAATGTGATAACGAACGTAACTCATTGCTAAGAGTCGAAAAAATGAAACTTGCAGTGGAAGCCACTGTGATAAACTAAAATGATTACAGGTGTCTTACTTAAGGTAAGTGGAATAATTTGAAGAAATATTCTTTTTTGGTAAGAAGTATTGTATTTGTAGAAACTAGGATCAACAACAAATTTCTCATGGGAAACAATGTGAGGTTGCGTTTACTTCATTATATTATTTTTGTTAGGTTTTAAGTTGTAAGATTTGTGTTGTATGTTTTTCATCAGATCCAGCCACTTTTTGAGAAAGCAGAAGCCAAGAACAAGTTACTGCGGTCTGTTGCTGGAGGAGGCGTCGAGCAAATAGGACAGCTGATGGCAAGATGGGACAAGTTTGAGCTTATGCTGGAGAGTCATGAACTGATGGTTAAGGAGCAGGTATTTTCATTGTTTTTTTCCACTGAAAACTTGTGTGTCACTAGGGCGAGTGGAGAAACGAAATGTAAAATATATGAGTGGGAGGTTTGCAACTGGAGAATACAAAATTCACATCTCCAAGCATTTACGTAATATTTATTGAAGAAAATGAACAAATACTTTTAAAGACATCTTTTGGCATGCTTGTGCCATCATCAGTTTAATAGAATGATGAGTAATACGTGATACAGGTATAGAATACATAATATGAATAAATTGTTTACAATTTGACGTAATGCATTACAATACAGTAAAACAGAAGTTAAAGAGTTAAAAAAGTATTAAAATGATGTAACTGTTGAGGTCAGGTTTATTCTTTCTTATATAAAAGTCTTCTTTAAGTTTAAGATCAATGGGGCTATTCGCTGAGTCCAAGATACGGATTGCAATGAAATGAAATGTGATTGCACTCACCCAAAACACAGTTAACACTTTCTTTGTATGTTCATTTCCAAATAAGATAAAAAAGCTATATATGGAGGAACCATTAGTCAAATGAAAATAAACAAACTTGTGGTGGCAAGATTTGAAGACTATTTATTTGAGAATTTGAAATGTAAACCTGTGTCCAGTAAAACGGTTGCCCATCAGTCAACCACGAATTCTATTCAATTTGCCAAAGGCAACCCTAACAATAGCCATTTGTTGATATGGACAACTGCCGTCCATTTTTGTATCAGTTCCACTTGATTTACCTTTGATAAACCCTCTTGGAACAATTCAGCAAAACCTTTTCGTGCTGTGTAATTTTATTTAAGTTTAATATCTTTGTTCTACACTTACATTTTTGTATTTTAATTTTCTAACCATAATAATGTAACAATGCAGCTTGGAAGACTTAAGTATATTCAGAAGAATACGCTTGCATAAAAACTCCTTCAATTTTTGGCTTTTGTTTTTCGGACATTTCAGACCTCCTACTGGTATAATATTCTACTGGGTTTTCATTCACGTCCACATCGTGATAATGTCTACGTACCTCTACAGTACTTAATAGCTAAGTTGATGTTGCATAACCCTCGATAGAACGTTTACTCATAATATTTCCCCTGTAAAGTGATCTAGTTCCCGTTACACAACTGTGTACGCATTCTATGCTTCTTTTCCGCCTAAGCGAACTCAGCTTTCCATCCCTCAGGGGTATGTCCGCCTAAGCGAACTCAGCTTTCCATCCCTCTGGGGTATGTCCGCCTAAGCGAACTCGGCTTTCCATCCCTCCGGGGTATGTCTGCCTAAGCGAACTCGGCTTTCCATCCCTCTGGGGTATGTCCGCCTAAGCGAACTCGGCTTTCCATCCTTCCGGGGTATGTCCGCCTAAGCAAACTCAGCTTTCCATACCTCCGGGGTATGTCTGCCTAAGCGAACTCAGCTTTCCAAACCTCCGGGGTATGTCAGTGAGTACCAGCATGTGCTGGGAGTTAACCTGCGATCTTCATCAAGGTTGAACTAGCCAATCAGGAGTGACATCCCAACTATCAATCTGACACTTTAATTTCCCTTTAATTGACTCTGATGATGACTACATCACAAATAGTTGACACACTAATCATTGACAACAAACTATTCAGGATTAGTTTAACCCGGACAATTACTCAATGTATGAATTTTTTGTAAGAAATCATTTACTTTAATTGTTACAAGGTCATCAAACATGTTGTAACAAATCCTGTCTCCAGAGTAGTGACTATCGTTTTGCTAAAGTTGGAATATTTTGTTGCCAGGTGGACGTGATGAAAAGTAATGTGGAATCACGTGTTCAAGGGTTTTCACAGGAGTTGGAGAAGTTTAGCGTACGGTGGCATCAGTTGAAACCACGTGATATTGACCTGGATAGCAGTCATGAAAGATGTCTTGCTGCTGTGAACTCTGTTAAAGAAAGGAGAGCGGAGTTTAACGAGCTCGAGGAAACCATGAAAAAACTTGTGTAAATGATCCACTTTTGTTTGTTATCATAGAATAGGGGACGACCACAACGACAATAAAAACGCTATCAACAATAAATTCTATTATGTAACAATGTTCTCTGAAGAAAAAAAAACAATTTCCCCTGAAGAAGGTTTTTAGTATCATGGAATATGCAATGAACCAATTTTGTCATTTGTGTATATCTTTTGGAAACTTTAGTTTGATTAAGCGTTTTGTTCGTCAACTTTATATTTTGTTGGTCCACAAATGCGTGTTTTTAAAATTTTGCTCTGAACCTGAACCAGAACCTGAACATTAACATGTATCATGTATCATCTCAAACACTCAAAGTTTAGGTTCCGGTTGAAACAAATCAGTCGTCCAAGGGGAAGATCAACAGACAGACAAAAAGGAACACTTTCAGAAAGAGCTGCAGCAATAAGATCTTTTCAGAACATTGAATTTTTTAGATTTGTGTTTAAAATTGATTTCTGAATTAAACGGAACAAATGAATGGAACAGACAAAACATCTTTCACTATTTTCGCTTAAATTATCCGTTTTAGAGGTACGTTACCATACTGCGGATATTTCAAAATAGATTTTCACCTTAGACACAATAACTGTTGCGCAATTGATCTCTGAATATCCCACTTTGCCAAATAGGTTCTCCATAACTCATTCACCTGTTTAAGAGTTTTGGCACTGACATCCTCACAAAAAAATCATCTTACATGTGTATTGGTATAGAAGACGTTGAATCACTTGACTTACCACTAACTAGAATTCCAGAGTTAACGATATCTGGTTAGATGTTTCTCTATGTTGGAAAACGTTCTTGCTTAATAGGAATTCCCAAGTGTAAAATAAATTGTAAATATTTTTCTTCCAGATATGATTGTCAACAGTTTGGAGTGTCTGAACCCCAGTTTACAGTAGTAGATGAATTAGGTCAAGATATCAGCCATCATGAATCAATGTGGCAGCTTTTTGAAGATTTTAATAATGGCCTCGAAGAGTTGACAAAAGAAGATTGGATTTCCTTCAGGTTAGCTTCTTAGTTGCATAAAGACATGTTCTTTCACTGTTTTTAAGAAAGACACCAAATACTTTGGAAGTTGATAACTGTTACATATTTTTTATCTGTCCCACATAGGAGCCGTATTTTTCAGTTTGACGAATTCCTCGTAGCTTGGAGTGAGAAACTGAGAGGAATGAAACCTACCGTCATGACTGTGAAGCTACAGAAAAATGTGGACAGTTACAAGGTTGGATGGATCTTCGGTTCATAATCGTTGGTGATTTGTTATTTTAAACTAGTTCCTAGATGATGTTAGTTTGCACTTATCCCAAAATATCTTAATTCATTTTGTTCCTTTTTACTTTATTTGTGTTTGTAACAGAACCTGTTTCCACTGCTGAAGTACGTGCGAAGCGAAGCTTTGTCACAGGACCACTGGTTAGAACTTTTCAGGCAGATCAAAATGCCCAAGGGGACTACCCTGGAGAAACTCACTTTCCGGGACGTCCTGGATGTCTCAGACAACATCGTAGCAAATGCAGATGCCTTGAAGGTTGGTTCAGTTTTCAAGGCTGTGTTGCATTTTTATTTAATTGTTGCACAGTTATGTTGTAAAGCACGCATAGTCTAACTACCTTATCTAAATGGAAATTCGTAGTTTACGTTTTTGTTTTGTTCTCAGTTGGATCCGTCAGCTATTGGCAATCATTTACGCATTTTTTACTACACCATTTCTACCTAAACTCTGCTATCCAAGCTTTTGAGGACACAACTGTGAGCTATATCTTTAAAATGGCGTTATTTATTTTTTTGTTATGCGCATGTAAATTGTGTCATAATACATTGTGTCACAGGCTAAAACTATTAAATTTATTTGTTTGGCTGTTTAAATTGTATGCAATGTTCTAAATGTATTAGGAGCTGAATAGTCGTGCCCAAGGGGAAGTGTCAATCCGAGAGGCCATACGAGAACTGGAGTTGTGGGGTGCTGGTACCACATTCTCTCTGACTCCATATGCCGACTCCCATAACAAGGAGATCTCGATTATCAAGGACTGGAAAGAGCTTGTTAATCAGGTGCTGAACGTATTTTACTATTTCCCACCAACATTTGGTTGAAACTCTATAGCTATGAGTTTTGTTTTTTCATTTGCTTTTCTACGTGGGATTCTTATATTTGATTATATTTTGTTTCATTGTCCATCTTTGTCTACTTTCTTGCCCTTAACAGTCGTTTGTGTTTGTTACTCACTACTTTATATCTTTTTGTATCTTCGAAATAATTTATTGTGTGTACCGTAGTTCGTAAGGATAACTTATGGAGTTTTGTTAATGTTTTTGTGATGGCAGGTTGGTGATAATCAGTGTCTGCTGCAGTCGCTAAAGGACTCACCATATTACAAAGGTTTCGCAGACAAAGCCTCCCTGTGGGAGACCCGTCTTGCTGATCTGGATGAGTATCTACACAACCTAAACCAAATCCAGCGCAAGTGGGTCTACCTTGAGCCCATCTTTGGCCGTGGTGCACTTCCCAGAGAACAAGGAAGATTCCAAAGGGTTGATAAAGACTTCAGGTTCGTGCGGTATTACTGTAATTCAGGAAAGATTAATTTGTGTGTGTCTTGTTATTTGAATTTTAAGTCCCAAGTGATCTACCTTTGTTTGAGAACAACCAGCTGAAATAGTGAGCAGCTAACCTTTCGGTTTTCTAGATGGTAATTGCTAAAATGAAGCAAACCAGAACCCTTCTAAAAACTGTTGTATTGAAGGTGTCGGCCCATTCTTCAGTCTCCATCAGAGCCAAGAACGATCTATCAGAATCGTTTAATCAAAGTATCATTACATGTATTTTTTGTCAAAGCTGTTTAACATTCTAGTTACAAGACAAATTTGAATAAAAGTTATTACTTCTCGTGTTATGTACCATCAAAGGTGCTCAGAATATTGAAATAGGATGTTGATGTAAGTTTTGCTTATATTTTAAGCAATAAAATATTTTGATGAGTTTCCTGTTCTCGAACCACGGCCAATGTTTAACACTCGGTAGTTATGGGGTTGCGTGTATTTCAGATCCATCATGCAGGATGTGGCAGTGGATACACGTGTACTGTCTCTGGTTGCACGGTCCGGTGTACGTAAAACTCTCGTTACTCTCCTTGACCAACTACAGCGTTGTCAGAAGTCACTCAATGAGTTTCTTGAGGTGTGTTTGCTCATCATTACCAGAGTTTTTCTTTGTCTTTTAATCTACAGTTCTAGTGGTTTTTCCCATTTTTTTGCTGAAAATAATTATTCAGTGACGAAGTTAACACTAACGCTCTCGCTCATATTTCCAAAATAAAACAATTAAATGTTTTCATCACCAAAAATCACGAGAATACCCACGAATTAACATGTGGTTTGTCTCCTAGAAATATGTAAGAAATATCGATCGCAAAAAAGTTTTTAATTTCACCCAGTAATGTTTGTAATAATAGTAAATTAATTCAACATCCTCCCCCCCCTTAAGGATGCTTGCTGTGTTGCCAAGGTAACAACAGACTCAAGTAATGCATGTTGAATTTGTTTAATGATGGGTAGTTGCAAAATTGTAGAAACTTCTTAAAAAAAAGTTCGATTTTGGAAAAAAATGTTCAAGTTGTATAAGACTCTGAGCCATAATTGTAGCATAGCCTTTTCCTGTTAATTGGCTTCAATTAACTTATATTTTATTTTAACTTTTTAAGTATTAAATTTTAGCTGAAGGAGGCCGAATGGCCGAAACTTTCTAATAAATTAGTTTTATACAGTCACTGGTTGTCTCGCTACGTCTCCATTTCATCCTATCTATCTATCTATCTATCTATCTATATATATATATATGTATAAATGTATGATATAACTGTACAGCTGATCATAAACTAATTACTTTCAGAGCTGAATCGTTGTAACTACATAACTGTATATTATATAAGTATATCCAGAATTTATTGTTGTAATTTTTTTGCAAAAACTTAATTTACATCGTCAAGCTTGAGGCCTTTTCACCCCCTAAAGCTATGTAGCTATCCATTTTTGCTGTGCATTTGGTCAATCGGATTATTTTATTTAGTCTCTGTAAGTTGCTTATAATAGACAACATACTCACTGGTATGTTTTCCTTTTATCTTTGTACTAAAAGTATTCCTCTGGTGATTATTCATTTAATAGGAGAAGCGCTCGATCTTTCCAAGATTCTATTTCATTGGTGATGATGATCTACTGGAGATCCTTGGTCAGGCTACCAACCCTGTAGTCATCCAGTCGCACCTCAAGAAACTGTTTGCGGGCATTCATAATGTGCAGTTCGACCAAGACTGTAAAAACATTACAGCCATGAAGTCTTTGGATGGAGAGATTGTTCCTCTCAAAAGACCTGTTAAAATAACTCCTAAAGTCGAGGTAAACATACAATTTGACAATTTGTAGGATCCCACTTATAATAAGCGATGTAAACTTGTAATACTTATTCATATGCCAAAGTTCTTCACCTAGATTTTATGGCTGGCCTTTGTTTCATAGCAAAAGCAAAATGCGTTGTGACTTGGCTTAAATAGAAAATCCAGTGAAATACGCTCTATGTGTTGGCTATTGGATGATTCTCGGATGTTGCAGAAAGAGGAAACTAAAATTTCTAGCCGAATCTAAGTCTTTTAAAAATCTTCTGTCGTTTTGGAAAATTTCCGTTTAAAAGAGAGATTCGAAAAATCAACGGTTGTTGCGATAATTTTGCTTTACATGTATTTTCTAACAATTTTATGATACCTAACCCATTTGCAGGTGTGGCTAGGTTGCCTGGCAATTGAAATGAAGGATACCCTTAAAGAACTTCTAGTCGAGTGCTTGGATGTTTCTAAGAAGGGGGCTGGTACTGGGGTGGACCCCTCCAAGTATCCATCTCAGGTGAACAAATGCTACCCATGATTAGCAACATTAAATTAAATTTACTTTAATAACTGGAATATCTGTGTTGTTTAGTCATTTTTGTAAATGTTATCATGTCTTATATAAATTTTATTTTTCGTTCATGATTTCTTTCTGGTTTTGTGTTTAAAAACATCATTGCATTTTCGCCTAAATATTATTTTCATCTTTCGGCTGTATCGAAAGAAAGCTTAGCCGTCAAAGTAAAATTAATTTGATATTGTTTATTGTAGATCCTTTGCCTTGCCGAGCAGATCCAGTTCACAGAACGTTGTGAAGCTGCAATCAAGAACAACACCCTGCAGGAGTTCCAGATAGAAATGGAGTCGCAACTTGAATCGTACACTACGACAGACATTGGAGGTTCATCACCCTCAGACAATGAGTCCCACGTGCTTGAATTGAAGCTAAAGGCACTGATTCTGGATGCAATTCATGCCATTGATGTAGTTCAACAGCTCATCAAAGTAGGCGTGAAGTCTCTTGACAATTGGGCGTGGCAGAAGCAGCTACGATTCTACCTTCAAAAGAGTAAGTTTTTGTGCATCATCTTCTTTAATTTTCCTTTAAAAGTACTCAATTTCTTTCAGCACTCTTATTATCCTTCACATTTGAAAATGGCCTGCTTTTTTCATTTCTTTTCTCTGTTAACAGAAGTGTGTGTCATGCGCATGGTAGATGCACAGTTCAACTACACATACGAGTATCAAGGAAATGCGTCTAAGCTGGTTCACACACCCCTGACAGACAAGTGTTACCTGACCTTAACACAGGGTATGCATGTTGGTCTGGGGGGTAATCCTTATGGCCCTGCTGGTACTGGAAAGACAGAGTCTGTCAAGGCACTCGGAGGATTGTTTGGGAGGCAGGTGCTAGTGTTTAACTGTGATGAGGTAATTAATTTAGCAGCATTAAGACAATGGATATTATCGGAAGACAAATAGTTACAGAGCATCACTGCCGAACAAACCTCAAAAATTCACTTTTCTTTATTAAGGCCCAACAGTTTGGAACTCTTTTCCTACTACAATCACTACTCTGTTAGGCTTTCCTAACTTTGAAAGAAAACTGCTATCAAAATAATTAATGGATTGGCTAAGCCGCGTGTACATAGTGCTGTCTTTTATTAACAATTGATGTACGAAAGGGCCTCAGTTATATGCCTCGTGGTTTCCAGATGGCACCTCGCTATACACTTAGCTAGGTATATATTTAATTTTAAGAGAAAAAGCAAAATAAACGATGAAGGAATGAAAAAACAAAGGACACTAACATGTTTTGGTACATTTTGATAGCTACATTTTTTTCACGGAGTTTTTTTTTTACCTTGAATTAAAGTAATTTAAAACTAAAAAGAAATCAAATGCAAAATGAAATATGAACGAAATTATCTTGGTTTGACTACAGAAGTTGCCGAACCCCAAATTTATTTTTTGATATATCGGCGTGCATATATTTGAGATTCCAACACACTGTATCTTTTAGAGCAATACGTAAATCTGTATTTTGAAAAAAAATATTACTAAAAGGACTAAAACACCTCCCAGTAGGGCGTCATATTGCACTTTTAACGTGGGCTCAGAACAGTTTCCCCTGAAGTCACAACGTCAAATCGAAAGTTCGCTCTGTGTTTATCGCTGGATGTTTTAGGGAAATTATCAAGTAGAGACGTTATTTTTATTTTATATGGCCGTATCTGTTTAAATTCACATTCACAAAAGAGTTACAGTTCCTCAAAAAGAAAAGAAAGCAACCTTTTGGCTTACGACGTCAGAACGAAGATATTGGTTGCAAGTATGGCGTCTCTTTTAGTTAAGATCTAGCACATTTTGTTATTTATTTCGAAGGACATGGATCGAGGAATCTGTATAAAAGCACATTTCTTAAATCCCAAACAAATGGAGTTTAACGTACCAATAAATAATTTTGTAGTTCAGCTTCCCTTTCAATATTTCAAGGGCTTTAGCATGAATTGAGTAATAATTAGAGCTTAATATTTATAAAGTTTGAACATGACCTAAAAATGCAAATTTTCAATTGCTTACTGTGTTCTTCGTGAGAGCTAAAAATTGGAAAAAATCTTTACAAAAGATTTATTAACCCGCGGGATTCTTTTCTTTAATGAACTGCATTGCTTCCAGCTTGTGAATATCATGACTCTAAAAATAACTGTTGTTGGTAATTATGTATGTCTTTTTCTAAACTATCTACATAGCTTGGTTGAATGTCATGGTTTTTTGTTTCTGTATTGCTTTACTGCTGAAAAGTTTTCTTAGTGCATGCCAAGTGTGTACTTTTTTTCTGTGCGAAGTCCACGACCTCTTCAGTTCCCCAATGTATATAATTGAAGGGGCATGATTTACACTTCACCTTGTAAATATTTCCTTTTGCTTGCCAGTCGTTCAGCCGATCTCTGGGTTTTTTGAACACATGTCCAAGGACTTTACTGGCTTAAAAGCTGTTTTGTTGTTGGTTTTGCCCAAATTCTTTTTATTTGCTCTGATACTCCTTGAACATGTGTTATGGAACAACGATTAACGAATGATGAGATTCGGCGTAACATCACTGTTCACTTCAATACCTGTCAACTTGGCCCTGGATATTGTTCAGCACAAACTATACGAGACCAACAATTGTAAATCATTCCCGTTCATTTACATTGGGAAATCAAAGAGATCATGGAACTCGCGCGGAAAGGAACACAAGCTTTGCATGTTTTCCGAAAACTTATCAGCAGTAAAACGGTATGTAGAAACAAACCATTAACATTAAAACTATGTAGATATTTTAGAATAAGACATAAATTATTACCAACAACGGTTATTTTTAGAGGCAAGGCATTCACAAGGAAAAGAATTACCGCGGGTATAAAAATATTTTGTAAATGGTTAATAAAATCTGACGTTTTATCCAACTTTCCGAATTTTTAACTCTGATAAAGATTTGAAAATTTAATATTTTAAAAATTGTTAACATTTTAAAGGCAGTTTCAAACTTTATGCTTAGAATTGACCGCCGTTCTGAATAAAATAATTAGAGCTTACGTAAATAAGGCAGTTTCAAACTTTTTAAAGTAAATAAGGCAGTTTCAAACTTTTTAAAGTAAATAAGGCAGTTTCAAACTTTTTAACATTATGCTTAGAATTGACCGTTGTTCTGAATAAAATAATTAGAGCTTACGTAAATATTAATGCTGCTTATGAGTTCAACATTACGGTCTTTCTATCAGGGCATTGATGTGAAGTCCATGGGACGTATATTCATCGGTTTGGTCAAGTGTGGAGCCTGGGGCTGTTTTGACGAGTTCAATCGTTTGGAGGAGGCAGTGTTATCAGCCGTTTCAATGCAAATACAGACCATCCAGGCTGCACTGAAGGCCCGAGCTGCCAAGACCGAGCTACTTGGGCGAGAAGTAAGTTCTTTTAGTTTAGAGCAGCCATGGACATTGTTTTTTATGTATATCGTAAGCTTTCCGCCCTAGTATAGAACGTTACTCATAGTCAATTTTTAAGTACAATTTGTGAGTACAAAATCTGTCTAAAGTTTAAAAAGTATACCTAACTGTAGTTTTCATTCTAACATCGGTAGCAGTATTGCATGTTTGTTAGATATTCTACCTTAAATTAAAGAAGAACGTTGTGCCTGGTGTAAACATTTCCTATGTTGATATTTTTCTAATGTTTTCACTTTTACTCAAAATTTTTTCGCAACAAACTTCGGTAGATTTAATTTGGATTGCTTTCTGCTCAATTAACTTAAAGATTTGTTTAGATTCCCGTTGCAGTGCATACTCAGTGATAAGCACAATTTTACCATTAAAGTTAATACGAAAGTCAAGTTAGTAGGCAGTTCGACTGTTTAGGAATTAACTTGGTAATTTATCCCTGTACTCTCGAGTCCGAAGTAGATGGAGAGCTTGGAATAAGTGGGGAGCTTGGAAAATACTACGCATGTTTTTAATAAATGGGGAGGCTGGAATAAGTGGGGAGCTTGCAATTTTAGAATTTTGCTTTTCCAAGATTTATTTCCGATTAAAGCATCAAAAAGGCATTAATTGTGCGAGACATTATTACGATATGAAAAATGAACATGATAAAAAGAACACAACACACTGACAAAAAGTTTGCTACAGATTAATGTTCGTGTGATCATTATCCTGGCGAAAAAAAAACTTTATTAAAAGAATAAGCAGGTTGTCTGAAATAACGCTGGGGAGGGTGGAAAAAAAGAGAGAAAAATTAGTACCTGCGGAGCTCCGTCTATTTTGGACTCGAAAGTAACGTTTACAAGGACTTCATCTAAAGTGGTAGTTGTTGAAGATACTAGCTTCTGGATTTTATCTTCATTTCAATGTTCCTAATTGAGCTGATACCAAAATCGAGACCGACATGTTGTTCTATTATATCAAGGTGGAGCTTGATATCAACTCGGGTATCTTCATCACCATGAACCCTGCTGGTAAAGGTTATGGTGGACGACAAAAGTTGCCTGACAATCTGAAACAACTCTTCCGGCCAGTAGCAATGTCTCGGCCCGACAACGAGTTGATTGCTGAAGTGATCATGTTTTCTGAAGGCTTTAAGGAGGCTAAAGACTTGGGGAGAAAACTGGTTGCGATATTCAACTTGTCTAAGTAAGGCGATTCAAAATCTTTGTGTCGTAGCTCTTTGTTTTTTGTTCTTTAACGTCGATTTGGGATATCTATAGGAATATTGAGCTTATTCACTTATCGGTAATTATAGCTATCTGATTTATACTGCCATTTTTATTACAACTCATTGTTTCATTTCAAGGGAACTCTTGTCCAAACAGCAGCACTATGACTGGGGGCTCCGTGCTCTCAAGACTGTCCTTAGGGGATGTGGCAATTTGTTGCAGGCACGCAAGCAGAACACTGGCAAAGGTAAGAATGCAAAGCTATACTGACTGTACTATTTTTATCTTTCAAAACATGTCAGTTGTGACTTACAGCGAAAAGAATTTAGCCAAAAAACGCATTTGTAGAAAGCATTAATATTTCCATCAAACATATAGTGTTAATTGTAAGAGTCATGAATACTTTTCCCAGCGTTGCCAGTACTTCAGAGCTAAAAAATATCATGGTTGAACCAAAGCAGCTGTCCACCGTCGCTAAATATGAGACATAATCTGCGAGAACATTAGGGCTAATCTGCAAGTTTCCTTGAGCGACCAATGTTATAACTGTGGTTTAGCCTTCGAGTTACATTCCAATTTATCATGTATCCAGTGCTTCAGGATAAGTAAGTTAGATGCAAGTCCTTGTTAAACATACATGGAATATAACTGTAGATTATTGTTTTTAGTTGATGGTGAAGTGGAAGCAAGGCTTGTTGTCCAAGCAGTACGAGTCAACACACTCTCTAAACTTACCTTTTCTGACTCCAAACGTTTTGATGCACTGGTAAAGGATACGTTTCCTGGAGTCGACTTCAGGGGGGTGGAGTACGCAGAACTTGCTGCTGCACTTAGGGCTGCAGCTGAGGAGTCCAATCTGGTTGTCATGGAAACACAGGTATATGGTATTGTTATTTCAACATTAATGTGATTTAATATAAATGGTAACTTTTGATGTTTAACCCTCAAAAACCTGATTGTGATCGAGTTGGCCTTTTTGTCTATGTAAATAAATGCATATAATAAACAGTTTCACACTTATGCAAATTACGTACATATTAGCAAAGATAATTAATAACGTCATTCCCTGGAAATTCTTTATGTAGAAATGATTGAACGAACTCCTGACTGAGGTTTTCGGACCTTTTTGTTCTATAGTCATAGCCCCAGCATTTTTTTAAAAATCAAAATATAAATAAAAACACTCATTATGATGTTGCAAAAGTGATGTTAACTTAAAAAATAATTTGTTTAAATGATTACTATTTGTTCTCTTGTTGGCTAGAAAGCAGATTACTTTTTAGTTTGCCTTTGTAGAAGAAACTAAATTTTTTGTTCATTTTAGATAAAGAAAGCTTTAGAGTTGTATGAACAGCTTCGTCAGCGTATGGGTGTGGTCATCATTGGTCCATCGGGATCTGGGAAGAGCACCATCTGGAGGTTGTTGAGGCTCGCACTGGGCAAGATTGGACAGACTGTAATACAGTATACCATGAATCCTAAAGCTATGCCTAGAACGCAGGTAATAACATTAGAAAGTGAACCCTCGCAAGAGCAATCCTTTTACATTTCCTCAAAGTAGTGTTCGTTTCACAGAGAGGAAACTATTATATGATTGGAAATTAAATAGGCCAAATGAGAAACCGTACAAGTAGTGTCAGGACTGCTGTTAAACTGTAGAGGTGTTTTGTCTTTTTAAATTATTTTTGAAACTTTCGTCAATTATTTTTGTTTGTTTTTTTATTAGCTGCTTGGCCACATTGATATTGACACACGGGAGTGGTCAGATGGCGTGCTTACCAATGCAGCTCGTCAGGTGGTACGTGAGCCAATAGAAGTTCAGTCCTGGATCGTCTGTGATGGAGATATTGACCCAGAATGGATTGAATCTCTCAACTCTGTACTGGATGACAACAGGCTCCTGACTATGCCCTCAGGGGAGAGGATTCAGTTTGGCCCAAACGTTAATTTCCTGTTCGAATCACATGATTTGAGTTGCGCCTCTCCTGCAACTATCTCTCGTATGGGAATGATCTTCCTTAGGTTAGTAAGGATCTCACACATTCACTTGAAATGTTCTAGAGTATTTAGGACAATCCGATTAGTTTCTGTACCTCTTGAATATTACATGACAAAGTTAATTTAATTTATTTTATTTTCTGACAAATAAATCAACTTAGAAATCAATTTTTGATTCAGTAAAGTTTGATGATATGTTAAGCACGATGCATCCGATGCTATCTTAGAGTCTTTTAGCTAGTAATGGTTTTTCCCTATGAATATACTCTTAGAGACGTCCTAAATTAGCGATCTAATCGATACAAAAAGAGATAACTTAATGGCTTTGATAACTCTTCTTCCGTTTTTCTTGATTTTTTTTATTGGTACGACCTTGTTTCTTTATTTAAAATAAAATAAAAATAAGAACTAACTTTTTTATCCTACATATATAGTGATGAAGACACGGATGTGAAAGCTTTAGTAAGGTCTTGGTTGCAGAGTCAGCCAGAAGGTGACCAAAGGCAGCTTGAAGGATGGCTGGAGGATCACTTCTACAAAGCTCTTGACTGGGTACTAAAACATAATGAGTTTGTAGTCGACACTAGCCTTGTTGGGGTTGTCATGAATGGCCTGTCGCACATGCATGGAGTCAAGGTTAAACAGGAGTTTACCTGTAGTCTGCTGAGAGGTCTGGGCGCTAATCTTGGAGCCAACGCTAAGACAGCTTTTGCTAAAGAGGTACACAATTTTACTTGTTTCATAGTAACATAATCTTGATGTGTCATATCCGCTAACCTTTATTTAATTAGTGAAACTAACACTTTTGTAAACTGAAGTGCTTATGATTTGTCTTGTTGGTCAGTTTTCGTCGTTTTACTATATCTTCCTTGTGCTTTTAAGGTCTTTCATTGGACTCACGAGATGCCACCAGACCACAAGAGACCACTGGACACTTATTATGATGCGAGAATTGGACGTATGGCTACTTACGAGCTGGAGGTATGTAGTATTTGTTTTTATTACCTGTGAAACATGAAATACTTCTTGTATTCCTGGTTCGACTTTACCTTTCTGCTGTGAAACTAACGCATGAGCCTTTTTTCAAAGTCACTGTCATTATGTATTTATGTTAGTATCACAACATGCAATGAGGACATTTAAATAAAAAAATTGCTAGAGAGATTAAGATCGTACCCTGTTAAACAAAATTTAATGAATAAGCTTGGCCGCTAAACTTTGCATAGCTGTCAAGGACTAATGTAAAAACCCTTGTGAAATTGTTAAGGACGAAGGCAATCAAAACTATCTTTTTGTAAATTTTAAATTTTGTTCCTACTCATTAAATTTATTGTATAGCCTTGCTATATCTTGGTGTGTTTGTTTCCAGGTGCCAGATTCTTTGACCATTGATAGTTTTCTGTCCAGCTCTGGTAGTCTACCAGTGATTCATACCGCAGACATCAAACGTGGACTTGATTTGTTCTCGCCCTGGCTAGACCCAGACAACAAACAGCCATTTCTCTTGGTTGGACCTGAAGGATGTGGGAAAGAGTAAGTATTATATTTCATGATAAAAAGACGATCCGTAAATTGTGCCAACAAAATGGATTTCTTCCTTTTTTATATTTGGTGCTGTTACGTGGTCGGACTGTTTTGTTTGAGTTCCAATTAGTTGGCTAAGGATGTCCGGTTGGTATAGTGTTTATGTAGTCTCTTGAAGGCCTAATTTTTTTACGGCAAATGTTGTCTTTCCGTGCCCGCTAGGTTTGGATTAAACGGTGTAGAGGTCCTTAATTGCCTTTCGAGGATTAAAATTATTGACCATACTTCTGTACTGGAATGGAATCAGTGTCGTAATTGAAGTGTTTATTGCGAAATCTAAGTTTTCAAAGGAAGGATCTTGCATAATAAATGACATCGCAAGTCCCTAAGTAGGAAATTAGTCGTAACGTTCTCACGGCCGTATGTAACTGTCGTAGCCACAGTCCAATTCCTTTACAATTTTCTCTGCTATTCGTATTTAAGTTATCTTCAAAGAAATTGTATTGCCGTTATTGTCTAAAATAGTTATTACACTTATTCCGGGTTAAATTCTCGAGTCACTGTAACTTGTGAAAGGTGTAAAGGGGAAGTAAGCTTCTGGTTCAACTTGTTTGCAGATTGTTGCTAAGGCATTGTTTTGAGCAGCTACGTTCAACCCAGATTGCAGTGGTACATTGTAGCGCCCAGACCTCTCCTCTTCATGTTCTGCAAAAGTTGCAGCAGTGCTGTATGGTGATCAGTTCTAATACTGGCCGAGTATACAGACCTAAGGACTGTGAGAGACTGGTGCTGTACTTGAAGGATCTTAATCTTCCGAAGCCTGATAAGTGGGGCACCAGTCAACTTATTGCCTTCCTGCAGCAGGTAAGCAGACATGATTGTAAATCTAGTCCTAATCATGGCCTGTTGAAGGGCAGGGTTTTGGTTTAGGTTTGTAGTAATAGGGACCTTCTTACAAATAGCAGGGGATGAAGAACTACTCATTACGAATTGATCAGTGCAAAAGTAATTACATCGTAATGTCTACAGTCACGCACGCACTGAGACACGAACTCCAAATCAGCTACTTGTACACAAATTGAGCACAAGAAATAGAAAGCCAACAGCACAGAAATAAAGCAAACGTTTATTTACTTTTAAAAGTTTAAAGATAACAGGGCAACCAACGTGGAAACAGCCGGGACAAAAATTAAAATAACCTAGTAAAGGTCCTGGTGTCCCGGCCCTAACAAAATTCCTGGCTTGTGTTTAAAATGTAGTTGTCACCCTTTTCCATCTAGTTCAGAAATTCTAATTTCCGGTTACATTTTTCGTTGTTATAACCAAAATCGAAGAGAAAAAGTTTCCACGTTATTTCAGGTTTTTATACCAAATGATTATAAATATTTATAAGTTTTCAAAATGCGGTTTACCTTATTAATCAGGTGCTTAATTGCGTTTAAGTCGTCGGCAAAATTTCGTCTCTCGCTTTTTCTAAAATTGAAATTAGAATTATTTGTTTTCACGCCCCTACAAACGGAGCTCAATATGAAATGGAGGATGAATGACAAGAAAATATGAACTACAACAACTTGTCCTCCAACTTCCTTTGCTTTATTACGTACACTGATGCAAACAGTGACATAAAGGCTTCTAATACATAACAGCAGCGGGTGTACTGCGAGAAGTTTCAAATATTTACTGTTGTTCCTAGAAAGTTTTTAATTTCTTTTTAATCGAATTCAGAAATACGAAAGTTTTCGTGAAAATTTACAGAATTCTTTAGTCAGAAGTGCTTTAGATCCTATGAGCCATAATTAAATCTTTATTAAAGTTCAATTGCTGATAAAAAGTGATAACTATACACAGGTATTGACGTACAAAGGTTTCTACGATTCTAACCTGGAGTGGGTTGGTTTGGAGGGAGTACAGATTGTTGCATCCATGAGTGCAGGCAGTGGTTTGGGAAAACACCCACTCACCACAAGGTTTACCTCGATTGTTCGTGTCTGTTCTATTGGGTAAGTAACACATTGTTTACTAAGTGTTTTCCAACTTTATTTAGTACTCAGATGTTAGTAATTTACAAAAATATAATGGATAAGAGGTAGTATAATTATGCGTAGGTAGAACACAAGCTACTTAGAAATAGATAAACTAATCGAGCTAAGTAGCCAGGTCATGCGGTAATTATTCTACGTTTACACATTACCAAAAGATCTAAGGAATCAAGAGTACATCAAAAGAAGGTAGAAAAATACAACATTAAAAAAACGTTCATAAGAACAAAACAAAACCAAAACAACAAAAAAAAACAAAGTGCATCCATACAATACGTCAGATGGATTATGTATCAAGTAGATACTTAGATAGAATTGATTCTTTAAGAAGTTTTTGGAAAACATTCCGGCCCTTGAGCTTTAAGTTATCTTGAATTGAATTCCATAACTTAGCCCCATCAGTGAAACGAATACTAAACTTTCCTTATTTTGTTCTAATCTTAGGTAGATAATAAGAATTTTTGCTAGCTAGTCTGGTATTATATACTTTATATTGATGCACTTTGCGTACAGGTTTAAAGAAATCATTGAAAGCAGGTAGAAGTGTGCCAGTATCGAAGTCATACATAAACAGGGCACTGTTCATAAAGATCAAATCAACAAATTTGAGAATTTCAAGCTTATGGAAAAGAGGGGTTGTTTGGGCATCAAAATTGGAAAATGATAATAATCCTTATAGCTTTTTATGTAATATAAATAGGGGTTCTAAGGGGCAAGTATTACCCCAGGTTATTACTGCATATGTAAGAAGAAGATAGATTAAAGTGTAATACAAATGGGTCAGGATTGGAAGAGTTACAAAATGACGAATTTTAGAATGTATCCCAATGCTTCGGTCGATTTTCATTGTAATAAACTGGATATGATATTCCTTTGTATTTGCTCTGTTAAATCTCTATTTGATTGGTATGAAAAGTAAATACACATCTTGTGTTGTTATATTTCCTTGGCTCTGTTTTATAGAATTTTTTGTTACTTACATTCCACAACAGATGGACTAACATTCAGGGGAAATGTTTTATTTCAGTTACCCTGATCGTGATCAACTGCAGGCGATCTACAGTGCGTACCTCCGCCCTGTTCTGAGCTTCACCTTGTCTTCTCACCATATATGGGGCTCTGTGAAGAACGTCCATGCGCTGGCAGGCTCTATGGTGTCAGTGTATGAACAGGTTAGCGTTAAGAAAGATTAAGATAAACTATTATGAAATAAAGCTAGACTCTTTCAATCATTAAGATCATCTTTAGAGTAAACTGAACTGAAATTACCAGATTACTGTTTAAATTTGGAAAAAATTGTATAAATGTACGTGACACCAATTGCCGTAGGGAAAAGATTTAGTTCAAACGATTGTACTTTGTTTACTCTGAAGATGATGATCGAAAAAGTTTTGTTTTATCTTATAATTGTTTATTTTACCATTTGTATATTTTTAAGATCATAAGATGTTTTTGAAGATTGGAAAACTTCTGCTAAACTTTGGCCATGTTTTTCATGCTTTAGATGATTCTCTGACGGTTTCTGACGAGCTATAGGAGCAATTGCAAGTTTTTTCCTTTTTGGAACTTTTTCTTCGTTGCTTTTTAATATTTTTTATGTACTTCCATATCCAGTGTACACGATATCATTGGTGGAAACCATTATCTGTGCAAATACTTTTACCATTTAACAAGAAATTACTATTACATCAGCTCAACGTTTTTCTATGAGGTGAACTTTTGATGAAGCTACAGAAATCGATAAGTTTATTCGATTTCGATTCGTCACCATTGTATTATGATACAGATTCCCATAAGTTAGGTAATCTAATTCGTCATCCATTTATTAACTTAACAGAAAACAACTTGTTTTGATGAATTTAAGGTACGCGCAAAGTTTACAGTGGACGATTTTTCTCACTATTTGTTTACGCCACGTGACCTGACCAACTGGGTTAAAGGTTTGCTCCGGTACAATCTAGCTGCAGAGCCCGGTAACAACTCTCCCCATTACTTGCTTGAAATCTGGGCCTATGAAGCAAGGCGCCTCTTCAGAGACCGGGTTGTTGGCAAGCAAGGATTGGATAAGTTTGACAGGTGTAGTAAAGCAAGAATTTTTGTAATTAACTACTTCAATATGTAATGGAATAATGTAAGAGGTTAACATTTTGTCTTCATTAAACCCACTTAACTACCTCGATTTGTAATGGAGTAATGTAAAAAAGTAACATTTTGGATTCATTAAACCCACTTAACTTCCTTGATTTGTAATGGAGTAATGTAACAGGTTAACATTTTGGATTCATAAAACCCACTTAACTACCTCAATTTGTAATGGAGTAATGTAATAGGTTAACATTTTGGATTCATTAAAGCCATTTAACTACCTCAATCTGTAATCGAGTAATGTAAGAGGTTAACATTTTGTATTCATTAAACCCCCTTAGCTACCTCAATTTGTTATGGGTTAGTGTGATAGGTTAGCTTTTCAAATTCTGTCCCACGATGGAATAATTACATTTGAATTATCTGTTACCTCTGACAGTCCAAATGCGATCAATTTTTTGAATGAAAGTAAATTTGGAGAAGTTATTAAGTAGTTGCAGAGCTGTCATCCCTTTGGTTAGCAGTAAAAATCACAGTAAGGTAAAAATATGAAAAAATGAATGATTGTAAAACAAAGAGATTACAATAATCTATCGAACAGAACTGTGTATTTCCTGTAATACTTCAGATGATTTTTACTTTACCAGTAAAACTTCCTCTAAAGCAGTATGTTAATCCATCACCAGTATCTTGGCATCACAGCTGCGTTCTGATTGGTCCTTTTCTTTGGATCGCATGGACAACACGTATTATGTCACATGGGGTGCAACACACCTGGCAAGCCGTGTCTCTTCAGTATCAACTGGGAAGGTTGAAAATGCGTCCCCCGCTGTGTCTATGAGCTCTTTGCCTCCCCATGGAAAGAAGTTGGGGAAACTGGAACCGAAAGACTTTGAAGAAGTGGTCAGCAAAGGGCTAAGAACGTATGGTAAGACCTTGAGTTACTAATGTGTTGAGTCATTCTTTCACTTCTTATAGTTCTTCTGGTTTTCTGGTATCTCTGGAGTGGTTTTTCTATCAAATTGGCTTTTACTGTGAAGAGGCAACTCCGAATAATAATATTACTCTTAAATAATACCGCTTTTTTGTTTAAGATCATTGAAACCTTTGGAGATGATGTTAGTGTGTTTAAAAGAAAAACGTTTGTTGTAAAACTTTTTTGTTTCGTTACAGCTCGTGAAAACCGTGAACTAGATATCCTCATCTTCAGGGAAGTTATGGATAATATTGCTCGTGTTGATCGTGTATTGACCCGTCCTGGAGGATCTTTACTTCTTGCTGGACGAAGTGGTGTTGGCCGTAGGACTGCAGTAACGCTGGTAACGCACATGCACAACGTAACAGTTGTCACACCAAAAGTGTCGCGCGGTTATGGTTTGAAACAATTCAAAAACGATTTGAAATCTGTAAGTACTGTATTATTGCTCTGCTTTAAAAATTTGCTTGCACATGCTATTCTAGGATTTAAGATTACCACTGTAATTATACTTCAAGTGTTTTCTCAATAAAATTACTAAAAGTTTATTTATTTATTTATTTATTTACATGTTTAGCCCGAAAAAGGGCTGGGAAACACCCACAGAACCAAGTTCCAATTACGGGGTTGTTTGGTTAAGACAATAAAGGCTTTTTTAATGGTGACTCGTCTCGGTATTTTATATTGTATTGAAAAAGTAATGTTCAGTTTTTTTGAAAATCATTGTCTCTAGTTAAAATGTTTTAAGAGAGAATCGTCTGAACGGGTTTAAAACAGCAACATCGTTGTGTCCGAGTAGAATGTGAACCCCTTCTGTTTGGTTGACGATGTTTGATCGCAGATAACTTGTTCTTCCAGGTGATGCAGCAGGGTGGCATTGAAGGTGAACAGGTTGTACTGTTACTAGAGGATCACCAGTTTGTTGACCCAGCAATCCTTGAGCTCATCAACAGTCTCCTCAGTGCTGGAGAGGTGCCCGGTCTTTACAGCCCAGAAGAATTGGAACCACTCCTTAGCCCCCTACGCGACCAGGCATCACAAGATGGTTTCCGCGGTCCACTGTTTGCATACTTTGCGTCACGTGTGGTGCAGAACGTTCATATTGTCATCATTATGGACTCATCGGCCTCATCATTCACAGCCAGCTGTGAAGCGAACCCAGCCTTCTATAAGAGCTGCTCTTTTCAATGGATGGAAGAATGGTCTAAGGAAAGCATGCTGGAAAGTACGTCTTGCTAAACTGACCGTTTTATTCATTTAAAGCCTAGTTTTTACCTAGTTTGTTGGAAAGCATGCTAGAAAGTACTTCTTGATAAACCGTTTTATTGATTTAAAGTTTAGTTTATGCCTAGTTTATTGGAAAGCATGCTAGAAGGTTTAGTTTATACCTAGTTTATTTCTTAAATCGATCATGTAATGGAATTTACCTTTCTCTTAAAAAGTAGTTCGAAAACATTTCTGGGCGTTTGCCTCAGCCAAAGTAAAAGTATCTGTGATGCGGGTAACATACCCTGAAAAACTAAACTTTTCGGTTTTAATTTTATTACTTCTCGTTTTTATTTTTTATTTAAAAAAACTGATTTTCAAAAACTGATTTTCAATTAAATTTATGTTTTTGTTTTTGCTCATTATGTTCGTTTAATAAAACTAATATATTTCAGTTTAGGCAAGTTGAGGATAAAAATTAGTATCAGATGGAATATCACCAGCTATTTATGGTTTGGCTTTATGTTTGTGCATGCCAATTTATTCATTTGAGCGTATCCGGTATGGAACAAGCAGTGTTCATTACTTAAACATTCAAATAACTCCCTCGTACTTCTTACTTCAATCCGCATCACATTAATGGTATTCACTAGAGCTTTAGAACTCAATCGACTGTAGAATTCAATTTATATTTTTACTTTGGAAGATTAATTGTAAATAGTGGAAACACAAATTTATTTCTTTAAAGTTCCACGAAAATTGTTACGAGGTGAAGTTGGGGATGAGGAGGAGGTCAGATTCAAACATGGTAAATCAGGTGGGAAGAGTCTTTTTAAGAACTTCCTTCACATCCATGAGTCGAGCCCGAATGCTGCTCCACGTCGCTACATCACCTTTTTGAAGACTTACAAGTCCGTATACAACAACAAGAAACATGGCGTCGTCAAACGACAACAACATTTACAGGTCAGTAACATATCTACAAAATGTCCGACATCTACTAATTAACAACAACAACAACAACTTTATTTCGTCAAATATTTACATGATAATGTTTACAGTAAGTTATTTGTCCCAGCTAATAGCAGGCTAATACTTTTGTTGTAATTTGATTGCATGTAAAAACTATTGGGTTCTGTACCCCAAGGCATTCAAACATGCAA
>JANCMA020041092.1:0-16395 GCA_024336925.2 Zoanthus solanderi
TTCAGAAACTCTACTCCGCTCGAGACTCTATTCGCAAAGCTAGAGAAGCTTTCCTTATAACCAAAGCTAATACCCTTAAACCTAACGGCCTTAATAAACAAGACGAAACTTACTAATCTTTAACTTCGCCTTTACGAGGTCTTTTTATTATTTTTTTAATTTGTCTACATTTTTTCCACATTATTTCACTATTTTGGAATTTCCGTTTTTTTTTTTGTATTTTCCGCGGCTATTTGTTTTGCAATTTCCGTTCTACATCTTAGAAATGTAACCGATTGTAATTCAGTACCATACCTGATGAAGACTAGTATGGCTAGCCAAAATATTGTGTTATAAAACTTCAAATTCTACGTTGTATTGGCTATTCTTTTTTATTTATATTCGAACAAACAATTAAAAAATAGGGCTTCCGTAAAATTTGTGAGATCGTGATTCAACATCTTACTTGAAGTAAACAGTCATACTAGGTAATTCAAAGGTCTCCATTCTCTGCCACTGCAATGACTGATGGTCATACCACTTGTCGCTATGATTCTATCCCGTACTTTCTGCAAATCTCTCAGTTTACCCGTAGGGCCACCTTTTACTCTCTTTGGGCAAGATTCTTGCATCTGCTGATAGCATATCCTAAAGTTTTAGTAGACTCTTCACAGAATTTACACAGTGCAGGTGTTTCTGAAGTCTTATCTATGCTGTGCCTGATTGAGTTTGTTCTTAAGGCTTGTTCTTGAACAGTTAGGATAAAATCTTCTGTCTCTTTCTACGAAAAACCAATCCTAAGCCATCTCCATTTGCTGTTTGTCGCACAAACTACCCACGTAGGGATTTCTCCTCTCAGTTCCTGATTTTCTTTTCCTGCCTCCATTTTTGGTAATCCTGGAGATTCTCTTCATCTAACACCTTCTTGAAAGCAGCTTAAAGCATCCATTCTGTTGTCTCTTTGAGAGAGCCATGCCAGGACTTACTTTCCTTTTCTGCACACTCCTCAATACGGATAAGAACTCTTCCTCCTTCCCTCCTCGGCAGGTACAGCATGAAACATTACTTCTTGTGTGCAAACATCCATCCATTTATTGTCAAGATATTCCTAGTTCTTCTATTCGTGCTGACCTGCTTTTTCATTGTCCAATCCACAATACTCGCACTGTAACGTAGTACACCAACATTTCTTGCGTTGATGCCACTATTATTATTATTATTTGTTATACTATTTTTATCATATACATAATTTTTGTCATTATTAGATTCATACGAGGAAACGGAGTTGACATACGAGTGGTTCTCACCCCTGGAAAGTGACATACGAATTTATGATGAGGAAATGGCACAATTTACTGTCGTCAGTGCCAAAAGATATCTCAAGCACAAAGTCTACCACTCATGTAAGTACTAAGAACTTGTCCACCTTGCCACCTTGTCACCTTATTAATTTTAATCTATTATTATTCCCGTCATTTACCGTCTGAAGCCAAAATAAGTAGACTTTTGCGATTAGCTTAAATATTACATTAAAAAAAGTTTGTAAGATAAATTAAGCAGTATTATCCATGTATAAAAAACTTTAATTCTTTTATAAATTTCTCACTACGGGAAAACTGTAATTAGGTATCCTCAAACAAACAAGAAATGAAAACTCACCTTCTTTCTTCAAACCTTGGTATTTTCCAATATTCGACTTCTCTTTATCGATAATTCTATGTTCATGACACATTGCAGAATCATTATGCTTCTTCTTCTTCTTCTTCTTCTTCTTCTTCTTCTTCTTCTTCTTCTTCTTCTTCTTCTTCTTTTTCTTCTTCTTTTTCTTGTTGTTGTTGTTGTTATACCATAGTCTTGTCGTCATATGCTGTAAAACCTAAATCCTAATCCTTACATAATATGGCTATCCTTTTTAAAATACTGCTGGCTTGATGAAAAACAACAATCGTAAGGCCTTAAACGCCGCAAGGCAGATTGAGTTCCTGTGGGAGGTACGAGTTTTGCACCTCTTGATGTACCAATTGACTGCAGATGTTCAACAGTCTTGTCCCACTGGCCATGTCTTGTCCCTAGTCAATCACAAATACCCCCTAACGAAGAGTTTTTGAACCTGCCGCGGGTTTGCTCAGCAATTATCTTGCTCTTTTTTTGTGACTAAGAGGTACAGGGATTTGATCGGATTTTCTAGTTTGGTTTAAACGTGCTGTGAAATGTCTGCTCTTTCTCCCTTAAGGGTTCACAAATTAGATTACTCTATGAACTGAAATAAACGGAAGAAAAGGTCACAGTTCTCTGAAACAGCCACTTACAAAGTTTTCACATTGCGATCACGACTTGCAATGTTCTCTCAAAGTTTGTAAACAATGAAAACAAAACAAAGAAGTGTATTTACAGTATCCAAAAGATATCTACGCGAACTTTAATTTTGTGTGTATGCAACGAGAAGCACTAACAGTAACAGGTCTCAGACAAACAGTAAAAAGCCCGCAAGAACAGTGTTTACTTTGATCCTCCCAATTACCTCGTTTTGATGGAGAAAGGTTTTCGATTCTGATAGGTCAGTAAAGCGCCTAGAGGTAACAACCGAGTTACGAAAATGGACCCACGCGGTGCTGAACGAGCGCGATGACTGGCGGATAAGACACGGCCTCGTTGGTTTCTGGTCTTTTTCACTCACACAAGTTTACTGCAATTAGGGTCAAATATCAATTTAACTGTTCACATTAATGATAGCAATCCGGAGCATTATAAACTGCCAAATGGCTATTTAATTCAATTACACTTCTTGCCGAGATATATTCTAAGGACGGCAATAGCAGATGCATGAGAAAATCTCCTAAAGATATTTTTGTTTTTAATAAATAAAAGATGTTGATTCAGGAAATGAAATTGTGTTTAAAAAAACTAAAATACGGATTTAGTTTTGTTGCTAACTACAGGAGTCAAAAAATTTGTTGATCTAATTACAAAGCTCTCACCTATCCTAAAGGAATTATTTACAGATGTTTAGTGACACATTGTTCCTCATGTCCAGCCACGTGAAAGTTATCACAACAGATCATCATGATCTGTCAAACTCATTAATCGAGACTGGATTGTTATGAGAACAATTTAGCACACTTTGAGTTCTATTAGCAGATCGAAGATTGATTTAACCCACGTATTAAAACGAAGCAAAGAACGTTCTAATTACTAGCAGTTCAACTGGTCCTACAAACATCTTTGTCCAGAGAACTCTGTAAAAATCACAGATGTCATCTTTTAGTATTGAAGCCATTCTTGGTGTTCGTGGAGCCGAAACCTTGACAGAAAAGCAACATATTGGCGGCATATCAAGAACTTCAGAAAAAAAGGACAGCATTTGTTCTGAAGGTAGGTTGAAACTGTGGTAAGAGAACGACGTAACACAGACATCTTTGATCGGAAGTTCTCTCTTCTGCTAAACTAACATTTGCTTTTGTCTCTATTTGTATCGTACTCCAAAGTAAACATAATTTCGATGTTTCAATATCAATAAATGCTCCATTCATGGCGCTTACATTATAATGTGTAAACTGGAGATGTTGAAGTTAGTAACTTTTAGTGACAGAAACAATCAGAAAAACAACCTTGTATTCAGTTTTAAAACGGTTTCAGCAGCAAACTCACAAATTTTGCCGCAGAACATCTCGACTAAGCAGTCATAGATAACTTATTCTTTTCAAAATATTTTTCTTGTCTTTTTGTTGATATGGAGAAAGCAATACTTAATCTACAATGGATGAAAGCAATCCTTTTTTCTTAGTGTATAGCACACCGCAGCTAGGTAAGTTACTTAGAATCTTTGCTTGATCCATAATTTATATGGTCAGTGATAAGCAGATCAAATTCGTGATTACTATAGAAATTTGTAATTCTAAATTAATTTCTACATGAGAGCGACCAAGAACTCGAAGATGAAGCGCATGCAGTGATAAGCACGGAAGACTAGTGTTTATGACAGAGCTGTTGATCGTTTATCACTAAAAAGACATTTTTAAGTTTTTTTTAGTTCGTGTCTTCTGTTTCAGCTATCCATTCTATTTTTAAAAACGTAACAAATGAAGCATTATAGCAGTTTGTAATTCTGCATTTTCAGAATCTCCTGAGAGCGACCAAGAACTCGAAGATGAAAGCTCTCATCTAACAGAAGACTTCCCATTCCAACACAGAAATGAACAAAGAATTCATGTCAACAAAGTTCGTCGGCGTAGGACAGCTTTTACTAGCAACCAACTAAAGGCTTTAGAAGAAAAATTTCAAGATAAAAAATATCTGACAATAACGGAGAGAAATAATCTTGCAAAGACAATGAAACTTAGCGACACGCAAGTCAAAACTTGGTTTCAAAACCGTCGGACCAAGTGGAAGAAACAGATTGTACCAGGACTTGAAGCCAGCCTGCACGCCGAGGGGTTAAATTACCTCTACGGACATCATTCTGGTTTTCTTATGGCATTGCCTTGTTGCGGTGAATATAGTAGCATTCCAAACATTAACTGTGTTCAAACCGCAACGTCAGCAAGTGAACATTATGGATGCTCGACAAACTTACTGCCAACACCTTCTTCGCCATTCTGTCCATCGTCTAACTTACAAATGTTATATTCAAGTATGACTCCATATCCCTACTTGGGCTTACCAACTTACTGAAAACCACAGAATGTATTTTAACACTCGAGTCAACATTCATGCAATTTCTTTTATGTGTGCCTGTCGTTCTATCGCACTTTTTAAAAAAAACAACAACACTATTTAGACATTTCCACGGTCTCTGCATCATAAGCAAAGTTGTAACATCAAAATGGTTGGCTTTGAATTGATTCTTAATTTATGATTTATCTCTCTAAACAACAAGCTACTTGCTTTGTTTTAGTTAATAAAATGCCCTCTGATTTTCTTTTAAATTGCATGTTCAAATGATAAGTTTTTCCTTTCACTCATTTGGTTGTTTCGTACTGAATAAACAAACCAGTCATCTATAAATGTTTGCGGTTACATCACGAATTCAATATATTTGCTTGTTATTTGTTTATTTTTATTAAAAGTATGTTTAGTATCTGGCAGCTACATCACATCTCTATTACATCACGGTATCAAAGAACTAACTCATTCTAAACGATTAAGCTGAAATTTTCCCAGACAATAAAAAAAAAGCTCAGTCCCAGAAGTTTGAATGAGAAAAGTAACGATTTTTGATGAGAAATGTTATTAATATTAGGCCATTCCAGACATTCTTGTTTTTGTTCATCACATTCACTTTAAAATGGCAAGGGTCTGATTTTTTAGTACCTGTAATATTTCAGTTTATAACACAATCGTTTTTCCTTCAAGTTAAGAAGAATTTAAAGACACATTTCCCCCCGCACTCTTCAGAAAATTAACTTCGCAAACAAGCCAAAAATGTCCGGGCCCATAATGAAAAAGAAGAAAACCGTCTTAGTTCATACAAAGTGAAATGACTTAGGCTGCCTTGGTAAGTATAACTTCAAATGAACAAAGAAGGTAAAATTGGCTATTAAACATTTGCTGAGGTTTAAACATTTTGAAAACATTTCAGCTATAAATAGATACTGCAGTGAAACTCAGTTAAAATTGCCAACACTTGAGTCCATATAAATCGCCAAAATAAAAGATTTATTGTCTTCACAATTAATGTTAAACCATTAAGCAAAAACCATTTAACTCTTAATCTAATAGCGCTCACTTTATATTACTTTTATTACAATTGTAATTATACTGTTAGCTCATTCTGTATTAATATTATATACATTATATACGTACTTGTATTAAACAATGAGGAATTAAGAAAGTGGTTTTTGCCGAAAAATTCTGATAAACTTAAATTAAATTGAAGTATGTCGTTTATTTATTGAAGTTTAATATAAGTCGGATACAAAAGTCGTCCTTTTGGAAACCATTCTCCCCAAGGATGCATGTATATGGAAGATGATTAGAAGCAGTAACTTGCTTAAACTGTTCCTAAATATGAGAACTAGTTCAGATGAGAATGAAAATGAAATCGCCAAAAAACTGAGAATGAGCAAAATTAAAATTTCCTGTTAGTGTATATTGCTTATTATGAAGAAAAAAATTCACTTGAACCAAAAACAAAGACCAAGGTCTCTTTAAGGATAAAACAGTTTTTTTAGTTTTAATATCTGTTCTTAAATTAAGTGGAAGAGCCAAGGTATAAATCACATGAAAGTCATGTGTAAATCACATTGCTTATTACAAAAAAAAAAAAAAAATCACTTGAACTAAAAAAAAAGACCAAGGTCTCTTTAAAGATAAAACAATTCTTTTAGTTTTAATATCCGTCCTTGAATTAAGTGGAAGAGCCAAGGTGTAAATCACATGCTAGTGGCCACTTTGTCACTGGCAGTTAAATGCGACAGAGGTTTAAAAACCGTCGGAAATTAATTCTTGGTCACCAAAGGAAAACGCAGGCGAAACCCCAAAACTGCAATTATAGTTTAACAATTATCTATTGCAATTTGTTTATATCGTTAATGTTACACAATGTTTTAAAAAGATTTGATTTTTTGGAAAAATCAAACGCTCTTTGTCCCATTGACGGAACCCAGCTGATATATATAAATTAGTCAATATTTGTTACTTTTCTCACATCTTTAATATAATTACTTTTGAAGGCAATTTTCCTGCGGTCTTTTTTGCAGGAAAACAAGCGGTTTCCTGTAATATATTGCAAGTTGTGTAAGAGGTTCCAAATAATTAAGTCAATATGAAGACTAAAAGGTCTGTGCGATTGTGCGATTCGCTGGCGGGATAGCTTAAAGGTAGACACATTTAAAGATTGGCATGAAAAGAACCTTTATCTCCCTTTCAAAGGAGAAATGTTAAGATTCCCATTGACTTTAGGTTTTGTATGCTATTTGACTGAGGCAGGCATATTCGAAAGGAACTCTCTTAGCTTTTACGACAGTTCTAAACTCGCAACGGAAGCAAAAAATACATATATATCATAAATATTCCTTTTTCAACTTAGTTTTATAAAGGACGCATGGAACTCAATGTTTCTGTAAAGTTTATCATAAAAAAGAACAAAAAAACGAAAAAGAGTATTCTTGTGTGTTAGTAAACCATGAGAAGAACTAATATTCTGACCCGGTCAAATACCTGTTCAGAAAAGTAATCTTTATCACAATATAGAATTCTTCGTCTACTTTATTCTTTAAGAAGATCACTAATAAAGGCTACGGATGCGTTTTCTAAGCGACAATTAAACTTAGGTTATTCTATTAGGTAAATAAAATGAACCCATGGCAAGCGTTTTACTTTGCAATTTGTAAGGCCGGTTTACATAAACTGATTAGAGATCTAGTTACGCCAAAGGGATTTACTTGGGATATTTTTGACATCTTGGAAAGTCGAACTTTAAGTTGCAAACACATTGTAAAGGGAAATAGCAAACTTTTTCTAACTTGTTTCGGTATATGTTGTTCGCTTGTTTTAATTCGTGCTGAGTGTGGAGTCAAGTCTGAGATATAACTGTTTGTTTTCAATTACTTATGTTTATGGGCCATTAGTTTGTAAATCGCATCATGCTGTGCGCTGTAGTGGATTGCAGCCAAATATTCTGAAAAAACCGACGCGGCAGCCACAAAGGAAGCTAGTTAGTAGGGAGTCTTTCGCCGCCGCATTAACTTAAGATATTACAAAAACATATATACACTGTAATCTTCAAAGTAAACTAAGACCAATTGTGTGCTTTAACAAGCTCGCAAGGTATATTTGTATGCTTTCTTTTCTGCTTCTTGATCTCAAAAGAAAAGAACTCGCTGTGAGCTTGAAAACACTTTTTTAAAAATTTAGGGCTACAAAAGTTAGATTTACAGGTTGTTTAATTGTAAATACTCTCACAGTGTTTAGTTAAGTTATCATATTCATTCGTGTACTTGTTGTGAAAACTGGAATGGACACAAAATACTTTCGTGTTATTTTTTATGAAATTAACATTTTCTTTCTTTTGTATTATTTTAAAAACCTTGAAGATAATAAAGTTGTTGTATGGGCCATTTCAAATGTCAAATCAGTCTGTTTACTTTGCTAATCGGACTTTTATCTTAATCAAAAGCATCCTAGACCTGTCAACAAATTTTAACCATAAATCGATTGCAGTGACGAGCTCCAAAATTATCTTTTGTGGCAATAGTTACAAAACAGACCGCTTTGAGATAAATCCTGAGAAAATTGTTGACTTAGAGTTCGCCAAAGGCTTGTTAAAGGCTAAAGTCTCTTTCATGATATTGCGGATTTTAAGTTTAAGAAAAAGTCAATTTCTTTTTTGCTAGATAAAGAAACTTGTTATTATCCACTAGCGAGTCTGAATTAAATTTACTTTTAGGTGTAAAAGCAGCTTGCAAAGAGGGTTACAATTCAATCTCTTGAGACAATAATGCTATTTGTCATCATTATGTATAGCATTAACAACGAAAGAACTATATTTTCCCACGGTAAAATCTAAATCTAAAAAAGAAGACCACGAGTAAAGAAAATGATATGAAAAGCTAGCTACAGTACAATTAAAACTGTTTATGTTTACTAGTATTTGCGTGTACGAAAAGGCTTTTGTCTGAGACAAACACATAAAAGCCAAAAAAAAAAAAGAAAAAAAAAAAAAAGGTGCGTACATAGATGAGTTACTGAAAGATATTCGCAAGTAATTGCAACTTTTGTTTCAAAGGTGGTGACTAAAATTTCTTGACCGGAACGTATAGAGCGATACGTATTGACTAAACGGTTTGCTAATCGAGCGTTATGACTTACGGAGCACAAACTAACCACAGCAGAATTGCGAGTGTATATTAAAGTGTGCTGAGCTCTGTAAAACATATTTTAACTTTGAACTTTATCAAGCTATTTGATTAATGTTGGAAAACTAATTTGAATCGCGAAGACTACCAGTGTTTTGGGAACCACTATATAGTTACTACAAAATAAACTTTATGGAAATTAAAAAACGTAGCTGTATTCTTAAAGATATACAGTAACTACACAATTTAATTTGTCTTTCCGGAATAGCCTGGGGTGATGTAAATATGAATGATACAATGATTAAATTATGAAAATGAATAATAGTTGAAACTGTAAAGATGTGAATATGCTTGAAAATCAGTCGAGAACTGATCGAGAAATGCATTGTCAACTTTCGACATGTTAATAAGAATTTAAACGATGTTTTGTTCCGCTTGTTTGACATATTCAATCTTGTTTTTTTTTACCATTCTAAGTTTGCTATCGAAGCCAAATCAATTGTAAATATAGCTACAATTATATAAGTTACAGCAAAAGTATTATGTTAATTAAAGATTCAAGCTTTACGGAAATCTTTACAAAAAGAAAAAGAAAAATACATTCGTATCAATGAAAACTAAACATTTTTGAAAAATTTTTGTAGTTTTCTTTAATATTTTGTGGTATATAAACCGCCTGTCTTGGCAGGGGGTTTCACCTTTGTTGCGAAGGAGGGTTAGCGATAAAAGGTATAAAACTATAAACTGTGTTCTCACGGCCAATTTCCAGCAATTTACCTCCGGGCTACGTTTTATCGCTCACACAGAAACATTGATCCGGCCCGCATTCTATTAGACACACTTAATATGGATGAGTCCAAATGGAGAAAATTACTTTGAAGATTTCAACTTGTATTTGTAAAATAGTTGAGCTAAACAAGTGCCTGGAGTTTTACATGCATATTTTTGATGGAATCTTAGGAGTTAAAGCTTTAGTTTGTCTTAAATTTGTATACTGGACCGGCTTCCTTCTTGTCTTTTTATACACAGTCATTATTTAGCTTATGATTTTTAATTTAAACACATCTTTTTAAATTTTATTTCAATCTTAAAATGTGAATAGACATACTGATGAAAGTTTGAGCATATGTGCGTTATGAGATAATCCCACCTCAAAATCGAAATCATTTCACCAATAAATTTTTTGTATCTTTTCTTAAGTAATTAACTTTACGGCTTAAGTAATGGAAAGTTTTAATCTCATGAATTTTTTATTTTTGTTAAACGATTATCAGTCAAATTAGCAACACTTAACAGGCACTAAATCAAAATTGTGCACAATGATTATAGAACTGTTGCATTTGTGTTTCGATCATTTGGCAAATGCTTATTCTTATCCAGGTTGCACTCCTGGCCTGTCTTAAATATAGTTCATAAATCAAAGTTCGTAGAAAAAAATGTGATAACGAGAGTAAACAAGTTCTCGCGGATTAACTGCCACATATATAGAGGATATTACACGGTGCCGCGAACATATAGAGGATATTACATGGCTGTGCGGACTGATACGGATAAGATAAAAAGAATCCTGTAATCTGATTGGTTTCGTGAGCGGGCGGAATTTTACCATCTTGCCCGCCAGCAGATATTAGCGAATTCGTGACAAGCAAAGCCGACAAAGTTTCAATAATTAAAAAAAAAAAAAACAGAAAAAACAATAAAAATGTTATTTGCCGGTCGGGAGGTACGTATTGAGAAAAACTGTGACAAAGTTCTGTGGTCTATCGATACTGAACATTCTGTAGTGTATTGATACTGTTCTGTAGTCTAGTAATAATTTTCTGTATAGCCTATTGTTACTGCTCTGCAGTCTATTTTAAATACCTCTTTTGTAGTCTATTGACTACTGATCAGTTGTTCTGTAGTCTATTGATAATTTTCTGTAGTCTACTGTTACTGTTCTGTAGTCTATCGATACTGTTCTCTAGTCTATTGATTTTGTTCTGTGGTCTATCGCGATACTGTATGTTTATTTATAACTTTCTGAAGTCTTTAGGGTAGAATGGTTCACTTTTTCCTTAAAAATTAAAAATTGTAAAAACACTCTTATTGGAATAAAACATTGGTTTTTTACTTTAATACTAATTAAAACTAACAGCTCACCAGGAAGTCCTGAAGGTTTTTAGAAAAACCGAAACGCTTTTAATTGTGTGAAACCGAATTTTCAACGAAAATTGAAATTATTAGTTCTGCGTGTATTTTAAGATGAGTTTCTTTTTGCCTTCATATCATTAGTTCTGTGTGGTTTAGAAAACCTATTAGGGAGGTATTATTCTTGTGAGCCAGTTGGGGAGAAGAGGGGTGGGGGTGGGCGGGGTCTGGTGATTTTCAGGGGCACATTTTTTCCGAACCTCAAAATGGGGAGTCACTTTTTTTTTTCTCTCAGAATCTCAAAGTCGTACGATATCAGTATTCTGAGAGGGCACACAATGCAACTCAATGGAAGCTGTTCAAAGTGCAATTGCATGAGATCAGTCTGAGGTCACTCGGCAACAGTTCGACACAGACAGCAAATGAAAACTGCGAAATCCTTGGTAGAAAGGATGGCCCACAGAGGAGAGCTAAAAAACTGATGGAGGAAAAGTTTCAGCTGACCCAGTGCGAAGAAGACGTCCAAGCAATCCAAGAAAATTAGACGATGTTTCTGAAACGGCAGTGCAAGTATCATCAGCTGAAGTGGATTTTGATTTTGATTTTATCAGAGCAGCTGCGTGTAATTCTGATGGAGAAGAAGTTGAATTGTGATTGTAATTCTTTTATATACAAGTCTTCTGCATTAATCAAAATTTATTCAAATGCTGATTGACTGATGAAACCTGCACCATCAAATCTGAGCAATCCTTGTTATTCTTGTGGACTGGTTTGACTTCTTTCACTCAGAAAGTGAAAGTGCTACTATGATCAAATTTTTACCCTTTGATTTTTGAGGTGTATCACATAGAATTCAATGAAATAATAAAAACACCTTTTACCATTTGGAAATATCTGCATTAGTTCTGGAGATATTTAAGGTTAAAAAATGTGTAAAATATGCAAATGAGACACCTGATGACATCATACACTCAACCCAATTTTATATCAAGTATATAAATAGAGCTATCTCAGTCAATTTTCAGCACAGACCATTGAAACTTGTTAGGCTAATAGTTCTACAGTAAGCATACCTACGGCTATAAAAATTATGTTCCCATGGCAACTTACTCTTTTCCAGTCCCCACCCAATTGATTTTAATATTTTCAGTGATTTTCAGCTCGTAAAACATGAAATGGGCTACAAACTTGAGCTAACATAGTTATATGCTTGCTGGATCATGCATATAAGGCACCATTTGCAAATATCAGAATGAAATGCCAAACATGGTCAGAAATGTTTTTATTTACTGGGGAGGTCTGGAACCTAGTGTGTTGCCATGGCAACAAAACTGTTAAGCTCAAATTGTGGGACACATTTAGTAGAATCTTACTGCAAAGAATGAAACATTTCTGATACAATATGGCCGAGATATCTTCTTTTATCATATCTGACCAAACTTTAGTTGAATGTATGACGTCATCACGGGGCTAATATGCATATTTTAAAAACTTGAGTATCTCTGGAACGAAAAGAGATATTTGAAAATAGTAAACAGCACTTTTCTTCTCATACAGACAGAAATTTATTTTGTTAGAGCTAACCACTTTTAGCAACCAACATACTGCTTGCTTATGTTTTAAAATGGCTTCTATAGGAAAGATGCGATTTTCGTCATAGTAGCACTTTAACATGTAAGGTTTTAAAAGTGTGCTTCTAATAAAGAGCAGCAAGTATTACGTTAAACTTTCGATACTGTACCTCTTACCAGTTGACATAACTTGGGCTTAATATTCACTGCTTACTGATTGGTGCAAATATTAATGGAAATCCGGACTTTAAATTCGGTTTGAATCTTTTTTGTTTTTTGTCAAACGGAGGCAAGCTGAGAAGGAGGTAATTTATTACGTAATACATAAAAGTGGATAGATAATTTACTACTAAAGAGTTTGTAAGTGTAAAATAAGCCTTTTAAGATACAACGAAATTTATTGTCAACACTCTGTAACATTTACTGTTGAGTGTGGTTCTAAGTTTGATTTCCTCTGTTGCTGTTTCCGTAACATGGTGTTTTTCCAGAACAGAGTTCTTAACCCGGTGCCCAACTTTTAATTGTGCTATTTTTTTGTAAAAAATTCTTTTTTTGCATTCTAGGTAACATGATCAAACAATAATTTCGTGAATTTCTGATAATTTTTTTATTGAGAATAAAAACACTGTAAGATTCTAACAGATTTCCGAGTATTACAACTCGGACTTTTTATTATTCGACCAGCAGTCAAGGTCGTTTTCCATCGCCGAGTCAAGTAATTTGTTTAGTTGTTAAAGCAATACTAAAAATGCGTAAAAGTGTATTGTTCTATATCAATTTTAAATCCAATTCGTGTTTCTTTAGGAAACACAGCTATGAGACGAAGACATCCCAGTGGACCCAACTTCGAGCTCCAAGTAACTTTGGAAAATACGCTTAGACTGAGTTTAAACTTTAAAAATTAATTCATCACGCGGTTTAAATAACAAATAATTTGAAACACACTTATGTATCTTCTAAACCACCGTGCGCAAAAGCGTACCAAATATGTACCATGCAACTTCGTATATGTCTTGTTGAGCTGCCCTGCAAAAATTTCGCCGCGGGGGGTGGGGGGAGGCCACTTTGCAGAACACGCTAATTTATGCATAGAATTCACGATTTCGGTCGCCCTGCTTGAGATTAGGTTGCGTTTTCCCTCGTCGAAAGCAAAAATTGGCTAAGCATAAAATTGTGATATTTTTTTTTTCCAGTTGCATACTCAACAATAATCTTTTTTTCTTGTTTCCTTGTAGGCTGGAAAATGACCAGCAATTCCCTGCCAAATGTTGGCAGCAGTACATTCGCCTGCTTAACCGGCTACAGGTTGTGTTTTCGCTTGATGACATGCATTTGCTTGTACCATCAAAGCTCCCCATTGACAAACCTGATTGTGCGTCAATTGGTAATCCTATAAGACGCCTCATTTGCCTTGGTCACCTTCCGCACGGTTTTATCAGTCGATTGAGTGCCAGACTAATGCATTTTTTACCAGCTTTAGTTAAGGAAACCGAGTCAGTCGAGTCTGGTATTGCACAAGCTCCAGCGAATTTCAACCACGATGATAATTTGGCTTGGACAGACACTGTAAACTTAGAAGTCAAACAATCTAACACTTCCCAGCCTAAACATGAAACACACAGTAGCATAGAACTCGGGAGAGGTGGATTTGTGTATGAGCTTTTGAAAAACAGCCAGTTTAGGTGCTGGAGATCAGGGATGCATTTTCAGCGCAACAATGTTTCTTTTTTGTTAGAGCTAACCACTTTTAGCAACCAACATACTTTGGAAATTCAGATATGTTCGTCTAACGTTGGACGCCACGCACTTTGTTTCCTTGTTGATCACGTTAATACCCTTGTTGAAGACTGGTTCTCGGGGCTGCGTATCCAACATATAATACCTTGTACAAAATGCCCGAAACTTGGTTTGGAACCTTACATGTTCACCTTTGAAAAATGCCAAGAGGTCTTCACAAAAGTTGAACAGATCACGTGTCCGCATCATAAGGATTTGCCTGTAGCTGCACAAGACCTGGCACCAGATCTCTTACTTCACGACGTTAGCTCCGAGTTTTTTTTAAAACCGCACGAGCTAAACTACGATTCTGACTGCCAGTATAGCCTTTTAGACTGTGGTTCATTTGGCAACGTTTACCGAGGTCACTGTCGTGATAAGGCAGCAGCAATCAAAGTGTTTTCACGTTCTTTAAATACACCTTACGACTCGTATCGTGAGCTACGCAAAGAGGTGAATGTGCTTCGACGTGTACTACGCCATCAACATTTGGTAACAATGCTGGGTTTGTCGTTGAGTCCCCCGTGTGTGGCCCTTGAGCTTGCTGAGCAGCGGTCTCTTGTAGATATCTTATTTGGTAACAGTTATATACCTCGCCTTGTGCTATTCATGATTGCTTATGAAGTGGCGGATGCTATGAGTTTTCTCCACGGTCTCGGAATTATTCATCGTGACTTGAAACCAAGGAACATTCTTCTCTACTCTTTGGAAGAGAATGATACAGTTCACGTGAAGCTTACCGACTTTGGAACTGCAAACTTCGTAGGGCCGTGTGGCCTCAAATCACCAAAGGGACCGGCAGAGATTTGTGCTCCAGAGATGTTTGAGTTTGCAGATCAAGCGGAATACGGCCCAAAGGTCGATATATACTCTTTTGGAATTCTACTTTACAACCTCATTACTCGTCAACATGCATTTGAGAAGTGCCATACCACCGAAATAAAAGAAAAGGTAGAATGAAATCAAAATTTATTTTCTTTGATTTCTAAGAAAAAAATAGAAAGATGTGGATTTGACGTTGAAATTTTGTAATTAGGTTAGAGGTAATAACTAGAGTTTTGTTGGTAGATGAATAAGATATTTTGCTAATGGCGAAACAAGTAAGAAGATCGCTGTACAAAAACGCAGTATGCAGCTAAAACGAAGTAATGGAGACCGAAACTATTTTGGAAGTTATTGAGGCAATCAGTAACACAGCAATTTACAGGTCGATCGACCTTTCCAGCAAGCCAGGAAATGGGTTTATTTATATTATTATAAACCGCCGGTCAAATCTTCTACGAAAAAAAGTTGTGTGAACGCATCCAAATTATAAATAAGTTTAACATCCTAACTTCTTTTAAAATTACTCAGCAGTCCCTCGGGAAGTACGTTCTCTAGGAGCGTATACTTGTGCCAGCTCGTGGATAAAATGTGAAAGCTTTACCGGCATACAGGGTTCAAAATAGGTCTACACAACCACTCTTAACCTTTTGCTCTCAGCGGCAAATTAAAACGTATTGTCTAGCAGCCGCTGTTCTGTATATCAAGTATTACATCAAGTGGCTGAAGACCTCGACACAAATAAAAAAAAAACACGGGGCAAACCTAAAATTGTGCCGCGCTTCGCAAGTGTTTTCATACATCTACAAGACAAGCAAGTAGGTCGATTACGAAAACGTCGCCTTTTCTCAATGAAACGGGAATCATTGCTGCAACTTTTCGCTTCCTGTCTTCACCGTCCCCAAACAAATTATTTTCAATAACTGGAAGCACATTATTCAATAAATGTAGCAGAGGTTTTAATTCTATTTCGAAAACTACAACCAAAACATCGGAAATTACTGGCGTTGTACACAAGATACACAAACTTTAAACGACTCACTTCAAACTTGTTTCAAAGGCGCAAAATTTCGACTTGTGCAAGTACTTACATCAAAAATCCCACCAAACCACTCGAGTGACGAGTGTAGCTCACCAAACCACTCGAGTGACGAGTGTAGCTCACCAAACCACTCGAGTAACGAGTGTAGCTCACCAAACCACTCGAGTAACGAGTGTAGCTCACCAAACCACTCGATTAACGAATGTAGCTCACCAAACCACTCGAGTAACGAGTGTAGCTCACCAAACCACTCGAGTAACGAGTGTAGCTCACCAAACCA